>JAQQZR010000039.1:19870052-19880937 GCA_030068235.1 Notoglanidium macrostoma | reverse complement strand
GAGTCTAAACACACACACACACACACACACACACACACACACACACACACACACACACACACACACACACACACAGTGTTACTGTGTTATAGTTCTTTTACGATACTTAGATCTACTGGCATTATATTCTTTGCTGAACAAGACATAAATTGTCTTCCTTTCTTTTTTTTTAAATTTATATAAAAAAGAAAGAATACCACTAGACAATTCCTTCACATACAATTATTATTATTATTATTATTATTATTATTATTGAGAATGTTTTGCTATCTGTTGGTCATTTGTCATTTAAACTCCATTTCCATATTTTTGTAACCATAATCCAAGCTTCACTGCTAAAGCTGTCGAATCATTCGGTCAAATGATTCAGAGCTGCTCGAAACATCTACAATCATTGGCTTGTACATTTGAATTTTAAATACAATTCCTTATGTAAGAACATCCATCCACAGATGAAGCATGAAGAACTGACACAGTAAATTTGCACACACATGGATTCCTCTGTCCAAGACGTGTTGCTACTTAACCTGATGAAAATACTATCAAAGAAGCAAGTGAAATGCCACATCTCAAAAACAATTAACTGCTCCTGTCAGAGAGCCATTTTCTTTCACACGGTTTCTGAAAAGAAGTGCATAAAATCCAGCATGCTTCAGATACTAATGCATGTGATTATAGCATATACATCACTTTTAATTACATAAAGGCTGTAATAGAGCAGGTGCTGTACTCGACACTGAGTCGACATTAAAGAGAGAGAGAGAGAGAGAGAGAGCAGTACGTGTTTAAAGACTGCCCTCCTGTGTCTCTTACACACACTGATTCAGTATATCCCCCAAGTCTCGTTCCTCCTCCATTGATTTTCTCTCGCACCTTGTAAGAAATCTCATGACTCAATTTATAAGAAAAGTTATAAAGGCTAAGGTTAAGGTTAGGGGCAGAGTTAACTTTTCATAATACTTCATTTGTATGAAGTACGCTTTTTTCCGCTTTTTAAGAGCACTGAGCTGGGATGAGATGGTTCACTGAGTCGACTGATCACTTCACAAATCACAAAGCCATTAAACTGATCCAGAAACAGCAGAGTTGAAACAATGGAACAATGCATGGCACGGTTTGTCAGAATGGTGTATGCGAGGGCACTCAGGAAATGAACAGGTTGTCATCTTTTGCTTACTGGAGAGCGCTTATTTCATCTGGCTCTCAGAACACCCGCGGTGCTTCTAGGAAGCCTACTGGTAAGTTAGTGGCATGAGTATTAGACATTTAGTACTGACTTCTCTTCCTTTGGAAGAATAATGACGTTTTTCTCGAGCAGATGTGTACCTCAGGGTATCATTTTGTGTGTCTGCGTGTGCGTTTCCTGTTTCCCGTCGCTCTTTGTGTGTCGCTGAAAGATGGCAGGTCTCCATCACTAAACAGAAATAATAACAAGAGCCTTCTGCCATAAACAAAAATGCAGAGAGAAGAAATCGATGTTCTTACTCTGAAAGTGAACCATAATAATCCGACATCTGCTCTACCTTACCGTTTTGCAGCAAAAGATTTATGACAGAATTCACCAAAAAAAGCATCACAAAGAGACACACAGTGTTGATATTGGGGTTTCCTCCCCCCCACCCAAGACAGCATGACGTTTTGGCTAATATCATGATACGTAAATGAGGAGCCAATAATTCATTCCTCGTTAAATGGAGTGGGAATTCCTGACATTTCAGTTAAATTTAAGTGAAATGTCAAACTTTTGTTCCTGTGGTTATAACGTGAGTTATAGTTTTATACTGGAACCAGTCAGAAAGTACTTGAATGGTTTCTCTTACAATTGCCTTGGAGAGTTCACAATATATGACTGTGTCCGAGAAGCCAAAGACTTTACATGTAGTGTGAGAAAAGTGAGAGAGAGTGAGGAAGTGTGAGAGAAAGAGACAGGCGGAGGGAGGGAAAGAGGGAGGCAGACAGACACACAGAGTGGGAGTCTTTCTTCCATCAACTTCAAGTCTCGATCAAAAAAGAAGCACGGAAAATACGAATTAATCTGCGTGTTAGGCTTGCGTTCTGCCATCGCCTGAGCTTGAACAGACACTCCCATGAGCGATGTCTGAGTCTCAGGAGAGACCGATGACGGCCCTGCATGGCTTCCATCCACCGCTCTGGTCATACCCACCACACAGTATGCAAACTCTCCACAGCTTTACTCATAATTATAGCTCTAAGAGCTAGACCCCTTATTCTGTGACAAATGCAGCCTGACAAATACAGCAAGTTCTGGCTCAGTATAGTTTTTTTTTCTGAGGACATTGTTTTGTAGGCCCAGTGCTATGGAAAGACAGAAGCAGAGAGAGCAATAGATTAATAGAGATAGCAAAAACATCGAATAAAATTATCATATTATTATTTGTTTACTCCATTAACAAAATTGCACTTTGCTGGTCATGCCAATAAAGTAGTTTGACAAACTTGTATAAAAGAACTGGAAAGGGAAAGAGAGAAAAGAATGAGAAGAGGTGAGAGAGGGAAAATGAAGTGTGAACAGAGAATAAACCTTTCTGCAAATATTTCGGCACATGTAATTGTTCCCTGCTTTGGCCAAGAAGAACAAAAATGCAAAAATGTTCCTTCTAATGGATACACAGTTTTGTCAAGCCCTTGTGAATGACACCAGTATACCACCAATGATTAGGAGTCATGCTTTGCGCGTTTCCGATCTGTATTTTATGGTTTCCTCTACGGCGTTGAGTTGGTCGCGTAGCATGAGCCTCTTCATGCCTGAATCAGCAACACCTCGCCATACAGGGCTGCACTCCAACCTTGAAGAACGGTTCCTCTTTCCTCCTGTTTTTTTCCCCTCTTTCTCTATGAGAAGCGCTCAAATTCGATATGGGATTTTAGGTGTCTGGTGACAAGGTGACTACTTAGCTCATTAATAGGTGGATTTGGGGATGGCTCTTTTTTTTCCTTTTCGTTCGAGCCATAAACTGCAGTCAGACCACACATGGAGAAGGCTCCACATTAATGTGTACGACGGCGAGGATTTGCTCAGTGAAGCCTTCAAATCTGAGCCTGGCTGAGGCTGTCGGGAGTGCAGGATTGTGGGTAATGGGGGCAACTCTGGGCCGGGTTAGCCTTGCCGGACACACGTCTGAGTGAGCAGACACAGGGCTCGGTCTGTGCGTCCAGATTAACAACTACTCACTCTCTCTTTCTCTCCATCTTGCCCTCACTCCATTCCTGAAAGCTTTGAGCACCTGCTGACAGACGGACCTTCGGCTTTCCTCCGCTGTGCGGCTTGTATCTCTTTTGCTCGCGGAGCCAACAGATCGGCTGACCCGATGATGAGGATCCTTTTCTGTATCCCTCTTCCTTTTAAGCCATGTGAGCACTGCGGTAGGTTTCTCCACCCACCAGCATGAGTAAAAGGACACATTTATGACTATTGTTACAAACGAGTTGTTCCCAAGCCACCACTGTCTGTCACTGTTTTCGGCATACGTATTATCCGTATTTTTCTTTCTAACATTTCTCTATGTCCCCACCCCAGAATTTCATAAGTTTTCCATCTTTTACTCTCCTTTTCACTCTCTCTTACTTCCCCTCAGTGCTTCCCTTATTCGCACTGCTGAAAGAGCATCTTTGGCCACACAATGAGGGCCAGAGAATGAAAAAGAAGGCAGTCGCCAGGGCCATGAGTGCACCTGGATGTCCAGAGAGGCCAGGCCTGCTGTGAGGACCTATTGTTCAGCATGTCAGCGGCTCGCTGTTTTAATGGCCCTGTATATCATCATTGTTATTATGGCAGATGACTGGGGTGGCCCCTGCACTAGGGACGGCTTAAATGTGGACCCTAAATCCCACTGGATGAAACACTAGCACTTAACCCCAGCTATGAGCATTGTGTACCATGGGAGGACTTTTTCCTCTGTCTGCCCGCTCTTTCTCTCTCTTATTTTGTCTTCTCTCCCCTTGCCTCCTCGTTTTTTCACCTCCTCTTATTTTTAATGGCCTTCCTCGCCACACTCTTCCTATCCTCCATTCATTCTTCCTTGTGGCCTCAATTTGGCGATTTTTTTTCTCTCTCTCTCTGCCATTCTGAGTGGGAGAGGGAAGTCAAGCAGAGCGCCTGTTGCTTCAGGTTCCATCTTATCTTACCAAGCTGGACAAAGGTTACATAATGATGTTAAAAAGTCATTTTTCCCTCTACATAAGGGCATTTTCAATAATTTGCACATTAAATAAAATAATGTTTTCACAATGGAATGGATTGTCAGGTAAAAAAGAATGATTTTTACAGATACTTCTGGGAAGAACAAATTGGTTTGTTATTGAAACAAATAGTTTAATAAGTTGTTTGAGTAAATGTCAGTACTCAAATAAACCCTACATAGTGTTCTTTGGTTGTTTGCATATATTGTATAAAATATTTATTAATGTGTTATTCATTTATCTGCTATCTATTACTTCATGTAGCTACATAATATTAATTTCTCCAATAATGTCTTGGCTGAATACAACTAATTGTCCCACCTTTGTAACAACCACAACCAAAAAAACAACTAAAGTGTACTCCTTTTGCCTGCAAGTAGATACTTATTAGGGAAAGGAAGAAACATTATCTGCCGTTACATTCTAGCTACAGAGGAACGATGAAGCAGAATATATCCAAGTGAACCAAACACCTGCTACCCCTTCTTCTTCTTTGTGGTGGCACACAATCAATCTGGCTCACTCTGCATAAAATGAGTTAAATCTCCATGTTACTGTGAAGCTGTGCAGCTTATCACAGACATTACTGATGTTATTGGGTTCAGAATGCTTGAAAGCGACTGCCACAAATAAAGATGAATAGTGCAGTAATATTTACTACAGCAACGACAAGCTCCTTCCATTCCATAATAGCTCGGTGACAAGCATGAGCTTGAATGTTTTCTTAAAGAAAAGATCTTTAAACAACATCTGAATGACCTGAAAACAACTCGTTTAGGGAAACCTAATGTTAAGTTGTGACTGACTTTAGTAAAAGCAAATGCTTGGCAAAAGTCTGGATCACATGGATGTTTTATTTATTCTACAGTGAGGTCATAAATCAGCACTCTGGATACAATACAAGTATTTTAAATAATGACATAACGTTCCCTATTCTAGCAACAAGCCAAAAGCATCACGACATTATTAGTTAAACCAGGGGTCTTCGATCTTACCCACAAAGGGCCGGCGTGGCCACAGGTTATTAACAGTTTTAACAGTCGTTTAAAGACCAAGAACAACTAATTAAACAAGTGAAATCAGGAGAGATTGCTGTTTTGTTGGAATGGAAATGTGCAGCCACACCAGCCTATTGTGGACTTCGAGTTAAACCGTGTAAAGTGAAACCGCACAGTAAGCTATTACAATTATCATTATTACAGGACATTGAGTCTATGCAGCAAACGTAAATCCAAACATCCTTAGCATGGTAATCTAAAGAAACGTCTATCCAAAAAATCTAAGCAAAAAAAGACAATCTAACCAGAAAAAAGCTGCTTACTAATGTTTACAGTTTCCATAACATGTTTATGTTTTGTAAGTGAAGTAACTCGGTACAGAATGTTATTTTGGTCTTTAATTCTGCCTAATAAATATTTTCCACCACTTTAAAACTCATTGCATGGAAAGGAAAACTTAGAAAAGAAAACAGGATATCCTTCCTTGGCTTCCATTCTAAGATTATTTTATACTATACATTACATACTGTTTATATTACTTACACGAACGTACTCTGTATTAAAACTTAATGCTATTACTAAATTCCACTGTTTCACCAAGTTATTAGAGATGACTGGCATTTGCGGCGGAAACCATTAGAAGACGGCAATTATATACTGTAGAAATGAAAATGTGTTACATCTGAATGGAAAAAAAATCGATTTACTGTGTGTTTATAATATTAATATGCATGATAATACAATCGCATGTATTAGTCACGCTGACACCACAAGCTATATTACCTTGAAATGGAAACGCCATGCTCCATGCTTATGGCAAGGATCTAATCTATAAGCTCTCGTGACTCCGGCAGCTGTTGTCCTCTCCATCTGACTCATTATGGAAGAATTTCATGTGGAAACAGACAGAATTACATACCAAAAAAAAAAAATCGTTCAAGGCAGCAATAACTGATTCGTAAGATTATTATATTATGCAGAAACCTATGCACTAGATATGGTACTGTAGCAGAGCGCACGAGTAAATGCAGAGCGAATGTTTTATTTATAAATGTTCATTAAATGCATTATTTTAACTTGCATACTATTGAATAAATACATTTTTATATCAGCCCTTTTAGAAAGCACAAAAAGTGCACATTTCAGTAATACTTTCAAGTAATGTTGCTCGTACATGTGTGTTCGCAATTTATTAAAAACGTCATCCATCCATCCATCGCAAGTCGTGCCAACACTTTAGCTGAAAGAACACTATGCACTAGTCTGTGCTGACTTGATCATATTTTGAGTTTTCTGCTACAAGTTCCCCCCAGTTATTCATAGGCTGCAGATTTACAAAGAAAAGGCGTGAATACACATCCCTCAAAGGATCCCTCAAATGTCAGACGTGAATACAGATCCCTAAAGGTGAGGCATGAGATTCTTTTGATCTCATGCTCAGCGTCATCGTTTCCGGTTGCGGCAGAACGCCTTGACGTGAGGCACGAAGATTTACGGAGTGTGAACAGCATAGAGGTATTTCTTACACAGAGTAGCTGTGCAGCACTCGAGCCGGCTAATTAAGTCTCCGGGGAGGTGTAGCTTTCTGAGAAATATAATATATAAGCCCCATGTTTCCTTTTTCAAAACATGGCACTGGGTTACTTGCCCCTCGGTGGGCTGAATGAGAAGCACCTAATGTGTTATTAATTGGGCTATATTTAGAAAAGACTCGAATCCACACCAGCAGCTTACCCCAAACAAAACAACAACCTTCATTCATATGGAAGTGTCGAATTGTAGCCTACATAGGTCCTGGTCAGAAATGAACAAGAGCAGGATGTATAGCTGTGTCTCAAACCTCATGTTAACCAGTACTATCCACGATTAGCAGAGGAACGCCACAGGAACGTGTAGTTGCATCCCAAGCGCTTGCTACTGTAGAGATAGTTAGACACCTGATTTTCTTTTTTTTCCTTTTCGACTCCAAGGTGTCGCTGAGTAAGACTGGCTCATAAAATCTGCAATGCAGGTGTGGAGCACAGTCATTAGCCTGTTTCATTAGTCGTGTGTGTGTAGTCACCGCTGGTACAAAATGTCACAGGCAGGCACTGTGCCTCAGAGGGCACTTGGGCTTGATTATTTCCAGACACCGACAGGGCACAACGCCGTAGTCTACAGACGTGAGGAAAGGTTTTGGCACTCCTGTGATTTTTATACATGCTACTCTTATAAAGTACATAATGTAAAAATGCTCAGGTTTCTATCCCCTAACACTCTGACCCGTCCTTTGTATGAAACATGGCAGCACAATCCGCTAACATGACAGACAGGAACAACTAGTCAAAATGCATTTTACTCTAAAAGCCTAGGATACTGCCACGGTGTACCAAGAACAACCTTAGAGAATACAGATAGAGTTTTGATTTCTATTATCATCTGCTATGGCTTATGAACATCAAACGCAGCATAAGGTATGACAAAAAGTAATAATTCCTTCCTGTTTTTCCATTGCAAGTTCTATCAGATTACAGCTGTCTGATGAATCTACACCATAAGCAAGTGATTTTATCTGTTCAGCGATGGCAAAAGTAAAGCTGCTAGCCTCTGTAAGCAGGAGCAAGCTCATATAAAGCAGTTAGCCTAGCCTACCACTTTCTTATCAGGTAATGGATACACATTAGTGCTTTCATGTGTTTATTTGTGAACGAATTAGTAAAACTGAACAATACATTGACTCCAATCCTGCTTTAAAGGGCAGCACGGTTTAACAGCAATTCGTCGGACCTGCATCATCAAGAGTCAGTAAATTGCCATTCAGACAGCATATTAGACCATTAATGAGCTCAGAAAAGAAGGCCCGCCTTCCTCTCACACAAGTGTGACACGAACAGCTGCATTATATTCCGGAGTCAAACACTATTAAGACACACATTACCGAGCCATTAGGAGTATGATGAGTTTCACATTGGTTAAGATTTATTCTGACTCAACAGAAGCTGCACATAACAGCTTGGCAACAAATGGCATTTCAGTAAGTGAGCATTCTTTACAAAAGGCATCAACAATCAGTAGCTTTTAATACATTTCAAGGTCAGACACATTTCTGCCTTATATTATAGTGATCCACTGAACTAACTTCACAACAGACCTAAAGCTTGCTAAACTCAAATACAGGCCTGAACATTAAAAACTCCAAACTCGAACTATCTGAGAAACTCAGATTCAATAGCTTACTTATTCATACTATGCTTCCAGTTCCTGTTCTTTTAAAAGTGGAACCTCAAACTTCATGAAAACCTTAACGTGCGCCCTGACGTACGTGATGAGACGTATGTAAAACGAGGCCTGCCTGACATTGCATAAACAAATTTGAACAATGTTGTTTAGCCTTCAATGGCAAATGTACAAAAAGCTATTCACTGAAGTGGCAGAATGGAAATGATTCAAACAAACGTAGCGAGCGTGTAAAACACTGTGTCGTTTAAATTTTATTAAGCCAGTATTAAGTTCAGGGTTACGTGTTTGATACATGTTCCATAATAAGGACTTTCCAAAATAACACGCGTTTTTGATTTTCTTCACCCAAAACACAAACCAAGAAAGGAAACGGTAAGAAAATATCTTTCCTGACTTCCTGTCTGATAATAAAAAACACAACCCTAAACAAAGCAGTAGCCAAATCCTACACCATATTTTTTGCACTAAAATATATACAAATGAGAAACCAGACAACAGCATCCGAGAAGCTCAGACTATATTCAGATTTAAATACCAAAGCATGGAGGTCCAAACCATCAAGTCATTCAAATGATTTCAAAATACAGGATGGCTGATGTGTTCTTTCCTATCTCAAATCTTCTAGTCCACCTAGTTGTGGTCGGTGATATTTAACTGAAAACTCTTAAACTCTATTGCTGTGTTTCCTGCTCTCCATGAATGGCTCTGTTCAAAGACTTTTCCTCCCACATTGCGAAGCGAGTCAGCAGGGGGAGTATGCTTAATTCTGAGGTGAAATGACTCCTGTCATTAGACCGGATTACACTACGTCTTACGCTCTGAGAAGGACGTGGAAGTGAAATTTTAATCCAAACTTTTTATGTCTGTTGTAAAGGAACAAAAAAAATATTTGGTAAACTTGAACTCAAAGTAAAATTGGGGGCTACTGGGGGCTGGGGTTACCCCATATCTTCTGCATCTGTAAGGTTATAAAAATGTATATACTCTTCCTTTAAAGCTATTCTTGTTTCCGTGAAGAAATATTGACTAGATTTGCATCCACGACTGAGTCCACTTCAACAGGATGGGCAGGGTCAAAGGGCCTGAGAGCCTAACTGAAGAAAAAATAAACTTTACAGGTAGCCACAACCCTTGAGAAAGTACTGCACGCAGGATGAAATTGACAATAAATCAATAAATCAGTTCTCTAAGTTGTAAAGTGAAAACCCGAGCTTCTCATTAAGACCACCGTTTTCTATTTATTTACTCTACATGCAAGCATCGTTGATCAAACTTGAAGATACCACCCAAACACAAGAGAATTTTCCTGGAGCCGTTAAGCTTAATTATTATTTCACTCACGCATCATTACATACCATAAACCAAATATTTGACTACTGATTACATTAGTGAGGAAAGCAGCTTTGTTGCTATATGGTAACATGCACCACATGACACTCTAAAAGGATATAAGGTGCAAGGGAAACTGACTGCTCGTTTGTCATGAGTGTCTATGAGGACTCGGTGCGGTGCTGTGATGGTCACTGTAACTTAGACATGTTGATTCTTGACAAAGCTCACCTGTGGGTATTTACTTGAAGCCTAACTCCATTCATTTGTCACTAATGAAGCAACCAGCACACGATCAACATATGCTCTGAAAAAAACACCTTATTTCTTTAAATACGCAATCATAACACATTGTTTTCTATCATAAAGTATTTGTAAAAATATCCAATATTGCAATAGCCATGTGAATCTTTAAATCTAGCTTTAAATCTTGATATGTACGGTCAGGTTAAAGTCAGGGGGGTTCCTGCCCACTTACTCAGAGTAGTTATAAATCACAAAATAAAGCACACTAGCCTATATAGTGCATTCGTTTATTCTTACTCATAGCTATATCATAGTGTTCGGTTTTGACAGTAGCACCAGCTGTAATTCAAATCACAGGTTCATATTAATGCACTAGTTCTAATACACCACCGTTTCTATAGTAACAGTTCATTCACAGTAACTTGCATGGCCGACACTCTAAGCCTGGTATTAAATGGGTAAAGATTGTGTAGTTATTTAACAAAGAAAATCATCTAAACATTTTCTGTAAGAATGTTCTTATTTAACACCTGGAGTCTCCAGTGTCAAGGCGGCATGATGGTGCAGTGGTTAGCAGTGTCGCCTCACAGCAAGAAGGTCCTGGGTTCGATCCCTGTTGCTTGATGACCCAGGTTAGTTCCTGCTCACTGGTCTTATCAGGTCAAATCAGTTTTGTCGCCTTGTTTATATACAGTGGGTGAAATGTTCGACTTGCAACACAGTACAGTGTCTATGTGCACAAAGCACTATATTTAGATAAATGTGCACACTAGCCAGTGGTGTGATGGTTAGCACTGTCGCCTCACAGCAAGAAGGTCCCCGGGTCACCAAGGGTGCCTTTCTGTGTGGAGTTTGCATGTTCTCCCCGTGCATGCGTGGGTTTCCTCCGGGTG
>JAQQZR010000039.1:19824863-19864763 GCA_030068235.1 Notoglanidium macrostoma | reverse complement strand
GGATTTCTATAGTTGTTCTATAGGGCTGTTTACTGTATTTTTATCATTTACTATTTACTGTTGCTCTCAAATGCATTGAGAAGGAAAGAAATTCCACTAATAACCTTTTATGTTATTAAACAACAGTCCAACATTATCCAGCCTCTTTTAAAGTCATAACAATAAAGAAAAAAATTGAATTAGAAGGTGTGTCCAAACTTTTGACTGGTAGTGTATGACCTATAGTGTAAACAAAGATGGAAGCATCAGATTTATAATAACCAATATGTAGCCTCAGGCCATAATAAATAGAGGTTAAGCAGACCTGTTTCATAACCATAACCATAAGCATCTGCCTCATAGTGCCAGACACCTTTATCTTGTGTAGGGAAATTTGTGTTGATTGACAACTTTAGAATATATATATATATTATGTGTCTGAAACATACGCCTGAGCTAAAACGGCTGTATTTAAAACGGCCAACTTCTTATAAAACGGCCAACTTCTTAAGCCCAACTTCAATCTATTATTGATGACCTTATATGAATAGATATGGCTCTCTTTTCATCCTTGTCTTGCCATTATGCTGGTTGTAATATGCTTTTCTTCATAAGAGCGAACCTTATATTTGATGAACACATGATACAAGCAGGTAAACACATAAATATATGTTAACTGGATTATTTTCTGTGCTAGCAACTTCCGCAGTTCATAATAAGGTTAAAAATAATTATATTACCATCTTGTCCTAGTATCTAAAGTGGTTGAAAATAAGATATCGAAATCTAAATTTGCTATGAGCTATGATTACTTGCCAATAGGTCTGTCCCACAGATGCTCAATTTTTCCTGGAAGAAAGGAGGGAATTATAAAAGAATATTTTGTATGTTGCCCCTGATGAGACACAAAGGCTATGAAATTGGTTATCGTGTGAACTACAAACGACTGCAACATCTCTCATAGCACTTGAATGAATGTTGAGGTTGAGGCCAAGCCATGGTCAGAAGCTTTACCAGCGCCCACAGATCCTCTCCCTGGCTCCCTGTGAAAGCAAGATCCCCTGCTCCCCCATGTGTTTTTCCCATTAGCCCCCTTATGCTAGGCCAATAACACTGTAGCGCTTATTTAGCAGCCGTGACACTCGGCATCCCGCTCTGCCCACACCTCTGTGCACTGGGAGAGGCAGTAAAGCCACAGCGCGGCCGGGAAAGCATGCGCACAGCTCACCAAAAACGGACATTTAGCCACGACCGCGGCTCGGGTTACCTCTGCCACCATGTCATTCAATACCGCAACTGTAAATTGTACATAAAGCGTGTGAAATCACAGATGCTTGTGCCGCACCGGGGTCATAAAGTTAATATATTCAGTGATTTTTAACGCTCCTACTCTCTTCTCTGTGACAGCCAAACCTGAGACAGTAAAAAGAATCATTTAAAAAATATTGTCACATTGCATAATTTAGCTACCGCCTTTAGGGTATAAATGAGATCCAGCATGGGCTTCGGTCGCCTGTTGTCTCTTGTTAATAACGCTACCTGTTAATTCCCTTTGACGTTGAAAACAATTTGAATAACTACAGTGAAAAAGCCAAGTTTCACGTTATAGTACCTGATAGGAAGAAATGGAAGCTTGTCAAGGAGTTATTTCAGATACTCTTTGTCCATTCAGAAATCTGCACACATGTTTATCTGCAGCTTTATACAAACAATTTTTTTTTTCTCTGCTGGTTCAAAGATAACCAAGTGGTATGCAGGCCCTCACTGAACGTTACCATACACTGTAAATATAAAAAGGCGACCAAAGTGAATTTTTGTACATTTCCATTCTCAGGTGTCCAGACCAAGTTATAAAACAAAACACACACACACACACATACGTTTCCGAATGCCCAGTTTGGGATTTTCCTGCTCTCTTTTACATTTGAGTTTCGGTAACTCCTACCAGCTCCCCAGTGCAGGAGCAACATTAAAACTCGTCACTTGTAAACCGAGCTGCTAAGTTTAATTGATCTGAAAGAATTTAATGTGGCGTAGTGAATCGGAGCCGACAGCGCAGATTTATCTGGTGGTCTCTGAAAGAACATAATATTGTGGACGTTTAGACCGGTGGGAATATTTAATTGTGGCCACAAAAATGATTTACTCCACATTGACTTAAATTACAATGTGGGTGCATGGCTTGAGCTTTTAATTTCATTCACAAAAAATATAAATTAGCTAGGGAAACGGAGAGAATACATTATCCTTAAAAATGTCACTGTCGCAGTACCTTCAGTCATTCGATTTTAACTATATATAAAATAAACACAATGTAGCAAAATAATTTTATTGCCCTGCACAAACCTGTTACAGTTTCTGCATGCCATGTTGCTAAGATAATGCGAAATATCCACAAGTATATATTTTGAACAACATATTAGTAGTCATAAAAACCTAAAATAACGCAATCTGAATCTCAGTGTGAACTGTGATTTCACTGAATGTATTTGTAAGACTACATGAAAAAAGGAGCCACCAACAGTTGCTGTATCTTCTAATAGACATGCACTAATAAGAATGCAGAGGAAAGAAAATGAGACAGGAGGAAGTTGAATTGCCACCATGAAAGTGGACACCCTGTAGAAACACACTGATGTTTTATGGAGCCGAAAGTTGCTTTGAGGCCAGATTAACGTCTAACCCAAACCTCTGTGATCTCTTACCTCATCCTCAGCTTTAACTGCAATGCCCCTAGGATACACTTGCTCTTTGAATAACTTACACTTACACTGAATAAATGTAGACCCCCCCCTACAACAACCTTGCCTCTGATTCTTATGCAGGAATGCAACCACAAATTCGTCTCTGATAAAGATGTACGCCGAAAGACACTTAGAGCCAAATTCATAATATCTGCAATTGTTTTGTATGGGAAAAGTATCCACTGCTCATGACAGATCCACAGCACTGAGTTTTCTCACAACCACAGCTCTAAAAATGCCTGCACGGTGGTGACTCACTCCGGCAATGTATCATACGTTCTGCACTTCTACGCTGGTCCAGCTGCCCTGTTGCACTATGCTGACACCAGTCCTGTGGCTTCTCTTAAAACTGCAAACTTAGATGTTGGGTGAATGAGCCGATCGCAGATCAGCAGAAAAAGAAAACCTAGCTCTGGCAGCTGACACAGACAGCAGGACGAAACCATGAAAAATTGCAACAGAAAAACCACAGTATACTAACATTGTCTCAAAGTACAAGTATGAGAAAGGGATGACTATCCATACTTCCAAACTGTGCTCATGACCATATGCTTCTTCGTAACGTTATGAAACATAATGTACTACTTAAATAAATACTTCATTTTGTACAAATTTATTGCGAGGACTTCAAGACAGGGCGCATTATGTTACCAAGGTAACCATCTGAGATCTCAATCGCTCCACAACGTCTGAAATCTTCAGCCTTTTTCTTTCTCTCATATTCTCTCTCTCAGGGCAGCTTGAGGCAGCACTCAATTGGCTTTCTGCCTATCCAAGCTGAACAACAGCAAGATGTGCAATTAAATTAAGACCCCTCGGTCAGTACACCAAAGAGGAGGAAATGCATTTCAGGAGTCTTGGGATGGCTGAATTACTGGAATGCATCAGATACTGGCTGCTGCCCAAAGTCTTGAAGCACTCCTCTGATTAGAGATGTACTGCGCAGTGACCCCAGAGAACAGATGAACAAAGCATCATTAAAAGGTGATGGATCAACCATTCAGCCAAGGGAGACCATTGTCCTTGGTCCCGGGGCGAGACCTTTGATGTTCGTCGCTTTATTGACTCTGTTTTGGCATTCCACGCGTCTCGTTACATACCATTGAACCTGATCACTTACTGGAAAGATAAATGGTCAACCTGCAAAGCAAGCAGGAGGCCAATACAGACCAGACAGCAACACTTATTTATGCTAATCAAATACTCTTGAGGGAGGAAAAAAAAACACTGGGATTCATTTACGTCCTTCCGTTGTTCCAAGGTAGCCAGCGATAAATATTGTGGCCAGCTGAGGGAGACCAGTCTGGCCGATCCCTGAGCGTATGTTACAAGTGAAGTGTTGCAGAGGTGGAAAAGGTTGCAGGGTTGAGCTGTAGGGCCAATTGCTCCAGCACACTCAGGGCACTCTGCAGATGCCAGCTGAGAGTACAGTGGCACACCTTCCGTGCTTAAATCACAACCACATGGTGCCAGCAGACCACGGAGTGGCCCGCTCCCCCCACCGATGCACACACTCACAGGCCGTGCCTGTTCCACTGGTAATCACCAATTATTCAAGAAAAGAGCTCTTTGTGTGCAGAGCCTGTACACCGTGCAGCAGCAGTGCCTGCTCCCTCATAATGATCAAGCTTAAGCAGACCATTTACAATCGAACAGAGCCTCTGCCAATGAGCAGAGTTAACCGCAAGGCAGGTTCAAGGTCTGGAGTTCCCTTCTCCTGCCTTTGCTTGGTAACTCGCATATTACCCAAAGTAAAGAAGCTGCCTGTCAGCTTGGAGAGGGGGATTTTACTGAATCGGTACTTGGCGGCCTGAGGAAAGTGCTTCACCTTGTGAAGGCGAAGCAATTCCTAGGTTTGACAACTTAGATGTGTAACGGATATGTTATGGTGAGAGATCGTACTTCTGACACCTTGTAGTGTTATCTGACCACTATTAGTCTCTGATTAAATAGAAATATAAATATTGTTGGCAGTAAGTCAAAACACTGGCCTCTGGAAAACCGTTCATGACTATTTCAATTACTATTTGTACTGACAAGGAACAAAAATAATCAGACTATCTCATTCGTGTTTCTTCTGATTCTTCCTTTTAACTTTTCAAATGAAAAACGAGCTCAAACCCTACTATAAAATTACATAAACGCTTTCATTTAAAAAAATGTATTAGTATTTAATCTGCATTATATTACATTTATCAAAGCACCAATCAAGTTCAGGTTCAGAAATGCATTTATTTCAGTTCCCAGTCCCACTCAGCCACAGAGCACAAGTCTTATTATTAACTAGCTCCATCTAGTGTAACTAAGTGTCTTTCCATTGGGTGACTGTACTGTACAGATAAGAGTTACTCTAGACTTCTGATCTGACTACGCCAAATAATTTCTTACTCAAACCACTCAAATATATAGAATAAATAACAAAAATAAAGTGTGGTATGTGTTAAACCAACGCAATGGATAGAGTGAAAATACTGGCTTACTGAAGCCTGGGGAATTGCTTGTTTTGATGGTGTTAAGGGCACTGACTTTAATTGTGGAAACAGAAGTGTGGGTTTGGTTAAACACACTAACATCTAGTATGGTTCTTTTAAAATAGGTAAACCTGCTGCACACCAGAGATCTTCTTCAGAAATAGGACTTGTGCCCATGTATTTCTCCTCATGGGCTGCCTCCCCTGGTGCCACAGGGCCCATTAAAATACAGATTCCTCAGCGAGTTCGTCATCTTTCCACCGCCAAGATACACAAAAAATGTAAAGTGCGTCAAACACTGTCCCTCAGGCGGACTGGCCTCCTATTGATGTCTCATGCAAACTGAAGTGAAATATGTCTCATGCCTAATAAAAAAATCTTATGCTTAACTAGGCAAAAGGTAGAAGGCAGAGACAAATTAGCCTCAAGGTCAGAATAAGGGAAGTATGCAAATATGGAGATGATATTAACAACACAGGAAGCTACCATCAAATGAATAGAATTCAATTTTGGAATGCACTTTAATTTTAAGCAAAAATATAAAAATACATGTTTCATAAGCTCGATGGATGGAAGTCTTCAGTGGAAATGCATGTGTGTCAAAATAAATCTTTAATGAATATTGTTAAAATATCTAAAACAGGAAGATAAAACACCATTGGTGAGCAAAGTGACACACATGCACACCATTCCCACAAAGAAAAGAAAAAACGTTGTACTAATTTATTCATACTCCACTCGGATAAACGGATCTGTTCCATCATTGTAGAATGTTTACATATTCTAATATTTTAACATTCACAATATCAACCCTGATGTAAAACATATGAATCTGATATATTATTTAGACTGACTTCCTATAATAAAAGACATGCTGGACTGTCCTTTTGGCATTTTTCGGAACATTGTTTTTCCATTATTTTCTTGTTAAATATTAACCACAGCTTTGTTTAGGCCACTCTCTCTCTTCATTGCTCCCCTGCTTATAGATTCAAATGCTGGCCCATCAGGATCTGACCATGGCTGTTTTGACAGGGCTCAGGCGGAGAAAATGTTTTTGGAGAAAATCTGCTGAATATAATTTTCTCTCACTCTCAGTCGTTCTCTCTCTCCCCTCTATCCATTAATGCAGGGTTGCTGGGCCTGCAGTTTGGAGGGCAGTGCGAGATTGCTGAGTTTGGGTTTTACAGAGTCTCTGCTGATGATAACGGAAGTGGCCTACCGTAAGAAGCTCCTCCATTACCCTGCCTTACAGTTTAGAGCACACACACACATTCCCAAATGCACAGATGTGTACACTTTAGACTACCTCTAGGGTATGAGTGGGTTTAATGAAAACTGTTTATTTGTGCACATTAATGTTTGAGCACAGTAATTTAATTAAGTAAAGATTGGACATCTGTACAAAACTAAATTACTAGTATATCAAAACATCAATACAAAAGCTATTAGAATTACTTTAAAATATATGGACGCTATTTGTATCATCTACTTGCATGTCCTCTAAGTTTTCTTTTTTTTTTTTTTTAGAAATGGGTGTACCTTTCCCTCAACGTGTCCTTCCCTTCGGCCGGTAGTGCATAGTCCTGTAGTATGGGAGGTACTGCTGGCAAAACACATAGTTGCTGGTGGAATTGCAGATCCTTTGTTTATTTGTTGCTGTTTTAATGTTAAACAACCATGATTAATACAATACCTTACTGTCACGATGACTGCAATTTACTGCCATTCATATCCATGTCTGCACAATTTAAAAGAATAACTGGAATAAGTGAGTGGAGAAACAGAAGGTGTATACAACACCTATACATCCGATATAATTAAGTGATTAACGTCCCTGCATCTATGAAGTCAAGTGATTTGGATAGAGGTGTCCTTATCAAGGTAGAGATGGCAGGAAAATCCGGTCACAAATCCGGCTGTGATTCAATAAGAACAGTGAATAAAGAGAGATCTGCATTTAGATCTATCGAAAAGATGGAAATACACTATAAATAAATATATATAAATATACAGAAATATACTAGGAAAAGGCTAGCATTTTTCAAATAATATATATTAATTCCATTTACTGGATAAATGAGCTATTGGCCTCCACTAAGGGCTCATAACAAATGTGAATAGGTATTTCTTCACAAAACAGTGTGCCATTGATGGGCCCTGTATCACCCATAGAAGGTTCCTAGGGATTATAATACAGCTATGCACTCATAATAGAAGACAAATAACCAAACAAAGTTATCACACATGAACACAGGCTAGAACACATCTGAGTTCCCAGTGAAGGGGAAGCAGCTTGAAGACATAAAAAAACAAATAAAAGCTGCCAAAATCACTGCTCTGGTGTACGACTGAAATGTCTCCACTGGTTTCTCTTCAGTATCAGCTGAAGAGACAAAGCAAGCTTTCATTCAGGAGCAAAAAGATTGCGAGATGGGCAGAAACAGCAGTGATCACCCCGAGTGGCCGTAATCTCCACACGGACAGGACACTATAAAAACGATACAGAAATAGTAAAATGATTCATTGAGACACAGTTGGAGCTTCATTAGATGAGATTCTCAACAGAGCCTTTTCAAGCACATGTTACTATCTTCGGGTTGCCGGCCAAGCCGGAGCTCTCTATAGTAGGCCTAGAATACTTGTATTTTCAGACACTAGTCCTAGTGTCTGAGTGTCCTAGTTAACTGTTGCAGTTTTTTTTTTTTCAATTAATCAGCACTGATCCAATAAATTCTTATCAAACATCCATTTGTTGAAGTGAAGAGTTGACCTCAAGGCAAGAAGTGTGTTATTGTGAACAGTAGAGAGAGAGAGAGAGAGAGCGAGAGAGAGAGAGAGAGAGAGAGAGAGAGATTTATATAGTGGGATATAAAATGAGATGGAAAGACTCAGGGACAGAATGACAATGAAAGAGAATAAAACAAAAGCAATGGAATAAAAAGAGTATAACCACACAGGAGAAATATAAGAAAATGGAAGTGAGAGAGAGAGAGAGAGAGAGAGAGAGAGAGAGAGAGAGAGAGAGAGAGAATGACAGAATAGGAGGGCTCATCATTAGCACATTAGGAGCTAATAAAGGTGACAAGATGGCGCAAGGCAAAAATAATAATCATCATCATTTATGGAGAGAGATCAATCCTTAGAATAGCACGAGTGGGGAAATTGAAGCTATAGATCACTGTGCCCTTTATAGAGAGGAAGGGAAATACGGGTATAATTTGCGTGAAAAGCCGAAGCGCTGACAGTGCTATAGCTGTCCAAACAGAGATGAGAAGACGGGCTCTTGGGCTCCTCGCGCAGCCACAACTACACTGGCAGCCACAAACAGAAATCAACACACTAGGCGCGCCACTGATAGCCATCATCCATTCTGCGCAAATTGAACTGTCACCTCCAGTGTCACTTTTTTTCCCCACTGAGCAGATGAAAAAGACATGTGCATGGTAGGAACGTTCCGCAACATTAATTCCCGGCAGGAAAAAAGGCGTCACGCACATCAAACAGATAAACACTGGGCGCATGGCGGAAATGGCGCTCTCAGCCCCGCTTTGCCTGCCGTGCTGTTTGTCAGGTCACAGCTAGCCTGATGATTACTTTTTTCTCTTCTCCTGTAGTTAACGTGGCACTGTCTCTCCCAAATAGTCTTTGAGGGTAATTGTTTTCTAAACAAAGTAGCTACGATCTAAGCTAAACTTTTGCATGGATGCTAATCAGAATGCAAAGAGCTAATTTAACCCCTGTACCACACTTCTTTAGACCCATAAATTGTGGTTTGTCTAGGTAGAAATGTTGTTTTTTGCTTTTAGTTAAGCTTTTTCCCCTTAACTGCGTATTTATTTTGAGGGAGTTGCTAATTGTTTAGCGTGAATTTGAGAAATGCTAATTGTTGTGCAATTGGATCCAATGGTGCCACCTCTAGTAGTTAAAGGGTTAAACAACTTTAACCAGATAAACAGCAATTATTTTTTCCTGGCATAAACAAATTAAAACAAAAAAAAACATTTTTTGAAATATCTGAGATGAACCGAGTGTCCACAATCAATAAAAGGCCCAAAGTGTTTCCATCTTAATAGGAAAGAGACTCAGAATGTGTCCTGGAGAATCAGCTGCTTGATATAAGTAATATAAGAAGTTGCTTAAAAACCCCAAGAGTATGTAGTGCAGTGATTCTGTGTTTCTGGTGGTCACATACGGCTGTCTTCTGTTACGTAAAGAACAAGAACTGCTTTAAAAGGTACACGGTTTGGAGATGTTCCATGGGCTGGTCATAATGAAATAAAGGAAAGTTCACATTGACTGTAAGGGATTAGAACTTATTTCTCTTCAGTAACTTCAAAATTAGCTTAGCAGAATAACATTACTTCAATAATGCTACATGCACATGTGCTATAAATAATGCCACGGGTGATGAGAATCATCTGGATGCCTTGTGCACATGCTCATTGTGTGATGTATGTAGCATTTAAAATAAATACCACTGTGATGTGTCCATCTCTCCAGGCTGGCACTGATTCCCAATGACAAACTCTGGCAGTTAGTCGAGGTTCAGAGAGCCACGACTGCATACATAAAATTTACACCATGGGAGGGGCAATGTTAACCTGTAGAAGTTGAAAAAAGTACATGGTGATATCCAGATAGCAGAAGTAAGACTTCCTGGAGCGACCAAACTCTATGCAATGCCAACCAGGAGGAAACACTCCTCATATCATCACATAGTAGTACGTCACGATTGTGTCCAGAAATCCCGCCTGTCTATAGACACTTGTAATGACTTCCAGGACCCAGTGAGCCAGCCAGTCTCTGTTTAGACAGGAGCGGTCCAACCATGTGCCACCTTGATAATCGATATGTCTGAGCAGACCAACACATCTCAGCACCAGATGGGGCACTGCTCCCAAGTGAATCCGTTTGTTAGAAAAACTTTGTTTCTCCAGAAAGCTATAGTGTGTGCCCCTCTTGCTGAAATGAGGGCACGTCTCAGTCTGTGGTATTTGGAGTCCAGCCAACTGGACGAAATAACTGGGCTGATAACCCACTTTTTAAAATCTATTAATTACAGCAAGCCGAAGCAAACCGAAACTGTGGCGGCTGCCAGCATTCCTAGCGTCCTCATCAAGACCTGCCACCAAATATAGCAACCTGGCTGAATACATCTGGCAAGCGCAATGTCTACCACACATTGACATGACAGGGTGGATTGGATTCTCGGTGACCCTAGCCTTACATCGATGCAATCTGGCCTGTTTTGGTGTTAGGAAGCTAGTTCTCAAGCTTCTTAGTGGGCTGCCCTGGCCTAGGTTTCCCACTGCTAGGAGTAAGATATCAACCAGCTCCTCCCACAGAAGAATCAGCAGTAAAACGGTAATGCCAGCGCATGCCATACGAGACGAAATACTGTCACTTAAAAGTTCTTAATTAAACATCATCAGTGAGTCTGCATTCAGGGCCTGGGCAGCACACATTTGGATGTAGTGTTTCACGTGATGAGAAGAAGCTTGAGGTAGCACCACAATACACACAGAAAATATGCAAATGTACATTACCAGACAAATGCCTGCATAAGTCTGAGTAATCTCTCACTCCCGTGCTCCACTTACTTATTCATTAACATACCTATAACTGTAGTAAGTATTTTTCAAGCTTAAAAGAGTTTTACCTGGCCATTAAAATAGTCTTATTTATTGATTTACAGCTGATATAAATTCTGTTTGCCCTTCACACAATTCAATACCTGTTCATTCTTTTATGTGAATGCACTAAATGTTGATGGAAAGCTGTTTTAAATAGAATTATATCTGTGGCATCTTATGATTATTATTGATTCTGCTCGTTCTGATAAGGACTCCTGGAGCAAGCATGTGCTTAAAGTTTTTTTGGTTTTTTTTTCATATTTTTTGCAAGGTTTCTTTTAAAAAGCACAAAATGGCATCTTCTGTTCATATATGTCATACATTAATAATTGCTCTGATGGGGTATGCTCTGATGATTTTAAGATACTCTGATAACAGCTGACTGATTTCATTTTTCCTGAATGGTTTATTTATTTTAGGTACAGATTAAAATTGGTGTGAATATATGCAGAAATTGCATGTCAACATGATTGTGAAATTTTTTAAACATTAGCAACCAAAACAGTTTGAAGCATGAGCATTGTGTGACCTTGTTTACCATTACAGAAAGGTGGACTACCACATGATACATTATGTATAAAGGATTCATGAATATTCAAGCTCGATTGCATACGAAATAATATAAAAAACTGTTTGCTTTCTGCGTAAGGTAAACACATGGTTCAGCTATTCGTGTTTGGCCGGTGAGCGAGTCACGGTCAAAGGTTCATGAATATCTGAAAGTCTTTCAGCACTTGCAAAAACAACAAGGTCTTGGACACCACCTGAAAACGAGAAAAAGTGTACTCAATATGAAGAAGGGAAGTGAGTAATTTGTTCTCCCGTTTGAGGACGGGAAGGCAGACTTTGTGCCAACCCAACCAGATTCATCATAATTCCCTTCAGATGAATCAAAACTGCAGGAAGGGAGGTCAAAAAGAGAGAGAGAAAGAGAACGAGAGAGAGAAGCAGAGGTGGAGAGCACAAAAGAAAGTGAGATCAAGAAGAAAGAAAGTGAGGGGGGAGAGATGCAGGGCGCTCAGCCCAGACAGCATGCAGAGAACATGTTTCAGGAGGCTGAAAGGAAACATGTTTTCTTATAAGTTCAGTGAATGACAAGGAAACCATTAACACACGCCTTCGGTGCAGGGGATTACAGGCTGCACATGCTTGGCTATTATTCAGCCTAATTAAGTCTTTTGGCATGATTTCCCAAGAACAAAGCAAAAACGGAGAGCAGAAATAGCTTAATAGCTTTGGGGTGCCTAGATTCCAAGGAAGACATATTAATATGTGTTTTCCTTTGCAATATTATTGTGTCAGAGTTAATCCACTTCTTTAAAAAAAATTTAAAAACCCACAATATTAATATCAAAATAATATTATTTTATTAACCAAACCTTGGCACCAATACAAGACCGGACTTATTTAAATCTTTGTTTAAAAATAAAAAATAAAAAAATCAGACTATATGTTGCATACGTATAGTTTGTGAAACCTATGGTGTTATTAAAACCCCAACTCTGATCTTATGTATTGTATTAAAGTAAATGTTGTGATATGTTAGCCATTTATATAAGTCTGTGCCAGAGTTTTGCCAACGGACCATCAACAGCTTTTTATAAAGCAACCTGCCCAAGTGGACAAGCTAGCTTTGCTCTTAATAGGCTGCCACTATAATAATGGTCAAGACATACCTGGTTGTATGATAGCTAAAAACGCTGGTTTAAGTCTTATGCATCCTGTACATTTATTCACCTCAGTACTGGAAGCAAGAATACACCGTTACATGACATAGCACAGCTCTAGCTAACTCACCTATCAGCAGCTATCTATGTATAACATGCATTAGATTTTCCCGCCCATGTTTTAAGAACCCCTACATCCTGCACTACGATTGATTAGTAGAGCAAACTCAGAAACAGTCCATTGATCAAACAATTCTGGAATTGTTGATGTCACCTAAGCAAACCAGTGGAACTTAAGAAGCACCAACTATGCTTTAATTCGTTCCACCCATACTTAGACAAATCACCATATTCGTCTTCATTTTCCACAGTCTAGCTTGGCACATTGGTGGACTGATGGTGCAAGAACTATTTGCACTGCAGCTGGCTTGTTTGTATCGATATGCGCCCAGACGAGAAGAGCAATCTTCTTAAAGTCTGATTATGGTTATTTTTACATGATAACCAACATAAAAAAGAACTGGGTGTGAATTCAGGTGAATTCAAAAACTCATGTGCTTCGGTGTATAACGCCACCTACGATACAGCTTATCTGAGCAACTCCTACGCATGCTTGTTTCAACTACAGTAATTAGTCAATCAGTCGGCCAGTCAGTTGCATCTATTTATATTCAGATTGACTATATGAAAGAAAAAAAAACATTTTTTCCTCTTGAATGTGAAGCGCTGTATGTAATGAAATGCTCTAGTCACATTGTGAGATACAATCAACTGACTGATGCCAATAATATTGACTATATTCAGCGATATTCGATGTCTGTTCCATGCCGATTAAATAATGGTGTGAAAATCCATGAGAATTGAGACAGGTTCTTAATTGATAATGATAATGAAGTCTTTGCACCTTACATGACATCATTTTTCCACCTGCAACCTTGTTTCATAAAGTAACCCAATCTGGGGTAAGTTTTATTGAACATTTATTTAACTTTCCTGCAGCCTCTCCTTAGCAGACGAAGAACCCTTTTTAAGTGATGTAAAAGTATTCTTACTCTAGCTTACAAAGAATTATACACTAAATCTGAACGAGATTTTACATATTTGAAATTTCTATTATTTTGAAAACAATCTGGCTGGACTATCAGTGTCTCAGACTTATTTTTATATCAACAATTATGTTGATGTATTTAATATACACTCATTATCACAGAGATCATAAGGTAGCCAGTATATAAGGAAACCCTAACAGCACTTTACAGTAAATGACCTGATATGTGCACATGCTCAATCATACTTCCCTGTACGAGGACACCATGTCCGCCACAATGTGAGTTCACTAGCAGTAACATCATCTGAGTGAGAGGGATTCCCCATGTCATGTCAACTCTCATGTCAGCAAGAGTGGAAACTATAATGTCAGCATCTGCTTTGAATCAATTACCAGTATCTCTCTCAGTGCATTAAAATTTAAGGCTTCCTCTGCCTGGTAATGATTGTGAAGGAGCATGTGTGCGTGTGTGTGTGCGTGTGTGTATGTGGGCTGACTGATGATCACTGACAAAGTGACAGTGAACAGATAGAAGAAGACACAGCTAATGGAGTGTGAAGTGAAAGACCGAGTGAGAGAGAGAGAGCGAGTGTGCTTTCAATGGTTAGATCGTGTATCTGATTTTATGTCGTCAACACACTATGCTATTGCAGTACACTATGTAACTCAAGGCCGACAAAATAATAAGTCTGATAAATACTACTGGGCCAATTACAAAATATAAGGCTTGGAAGCCGGAGTTCAAATCAAACGTGATTAGATATATAAGCACAACATTCACACCCGATTGTGATGTAGTACTTTGCATTGTGCTACCTAAAAATATTTAAGCTTCAATGTATCTGCAGCTTCCCTCAGCAAAACATTTCCCATTGCGATAAAGCAGTCAGCACGTAAAACGCTATGCATAAAAAAGGCAACCATTACCGTATAATACATCCTGCATCTACTGGATTATACAATAGATTTCTTGCATTCCTACAATGCATCCCATACCAGTATCGGGTGTGCCATGTGGTGTGACCAGTAAAAGTCAATCACACCAAAGCCACTCACTATCCCCTGCTCCAGGTGGCTGCCATCGCCACAGATGATTTTTTTAATTTCCCTTCTTTCTCAAACCCTCTTAATTTCCCTCTCTGTCTCATTCCACCTCCCCAGACCTCTCTTTAGAGTCTAATTATCCTCTGCCTTCTGTTCAAGAGACTCCTCCGTGTGATAAAAAACAGTCACTTCCAAAGCAAACTGGTTCTTAATTTTCTCTGACAGACTCCTTTAAACACGCTGGCAGAATGCAGTGTCTAATTGAAAACACATTCCTATTCCAAACAAATTAAGCACAATTAAGGGCCCTGAGTTATGAGTATCTATCATGATGAGATGTTTTGGTAAAAATCACCACATTTAGATCAAAGTCGTCCGACCCTTTGCTTAATTGCCTCATTAGAGTCCTTCGCAATGGGCTTCATAAATACTGGGCCAGAGAGTTTCATTTGGGAATTACTCTAAAAGACGACCCTTAAAGTAATCGCTTCCACATTTTTATAAAAGGTTCATCTGTTTTAGGAATAAACAGATTTATTTATTTATTTATTTATTTTATGGTGAATATTTTGGTGGTTGTGTTATCTCCAGTGTGGTTTGCATTTTCATTACAGGCTGGTGTGGAGAATTGCAATGTCGCGTTGAGAGGCCAAAAAGTACCTCAGTATAAATATTTCAAACAGTGTAGAACATTTCTTTGTGCGTGCTATGTAACATATTCAACCCCAATCCATCATATCATCAGATGATTGCTTTTATAGCATCTCCGATTAGTGAAAATGTTGTCCCTAAGCACTACAGTAAGTCTAAGGGTCAGAAAAGTAGCTTGAGTTGGCTCTCTCGCAGTGCAGACTTCAGCTCAGATCATTTTAATTCAACTTCAATTTAATCTTAAATGAGCAGCCCACTTTTCGTCCAACAGACTTTTCCAATTGTGAGCACCACTTTATTGGTTAGCTGCAGAAAGGAGGGGGAGATGCTGCTAAAAAGTGGAGCGAGATACTCCCCTTTTTTAATATTTTCAACCGATCCTATTTTATGTGGCTCAGCTGATATCTCAGTGCTTAATTAATAATTAACACTGCACGCTATCAGTGCTGAACTTATCTAGCCAAAATGTCTAATACAGTCTAGTTAAAAAAAAAAATTCATACTACAGCTAAAAGTCTGAAATCAACCCAATTTTATAAAAAATCACAGGAAATTGAATGACAAGTTCTAAACCCACACTAACCTCAAGAAACTTATTTGCTGGCTTGAGTGAATTTTTACCAATTCACATGTTGCTGAAAGCAGACCCCTCTGTCATTGAACCAATCAGTGTTTAAGTGGTTGAAGAACAGTTTCACATTTAGAAACACCTTTTCACAATGTGATATAGGTATCTGCCCAATCCCCTCATCTCCCTTCCAATCCAATCACATAAAAATAAGACTACATAGAAATAAAATGCCCAGTCCTGGAATTACTGGTACAATGCATCAGTCACAGAAATGTATTGCGTAAGGAAACCAAACCTTCTCCTTCTCCAATATGCCTGTAAACATTTAATCCAATGTACCACACATGCATTCCATTTTGTATTTAAGTTTCTTATCTCTCCTACTGATTCACACATACACATCCTACTAATGAACTGAGATAGCAGCAGTTAAAGTCGAGCTCTAAATGGAGAGAGTGTTAAGGCCTATAGGTCAGAGCCACTCAGAACAAGAAGATGACTGATGGTGCAGGAGCAGCCAGAATCCCCATGCTGGGTTTATTACCCCCCAAACCGGCCCTTACCACATATGTCCCTCATCCTGAACTGACAGTGCTAATAGAATATGCATAGGCCTATTAGCATACAAGCTAATGTTGCCCCAGAGGGAGGGCACGGACATCAAACTTTAAGTAGAAATCAAAACAGAGAGTGGGAAAGAGGAGGGGGAATTAAAAGGACACCATCACCCTAAGAAAACATGGCCTGGGGCACGAGACACATTACACATGCGCTTGCACTGGAGGAGCGATCTTTTTTGCACTTGCACAGAAGGCCTTCAGAATTAAATGGGAAAAGACCCAATGAATGTGGTTGAGCCTCATTCGGGCTTTCATGATGTGGAAATAGAAATGAAATGGGTGGAGACGTGACTGTTTTCCTGCACCTATCAACATGAAGCCTGTATATGAAAGGACATACTGGCTTTTCCATATGCATACATATGGATTGCAAATGTCAAAAGCCTCAAATACTTATAGAATGTGCATATTTTTTTGCATTATTGTTAGTGTGGAATAAGACTGGCCCTTGTATGCAACTTTGCACTGCACAAACAGCTCAAGTCAGATTAGAATCTCAAATCTTCAGTCGAGCAAAACTGCCTTGCGTATTCTGGCACCCACCCGAGATTTATCGGCAAAAGAGCACGCTGCATTCTCTCTGAACCCTGACACCAAATCAGATACATTTCCGCAAGCCAGTAGAAATGAAAATAGCACATAAGAAAGCAATTTGGTTCGGCAATCACAAAAAAATGCAGAGCAAGGCTAATGAAGGACTAATTGAGTCACGTCCCGAGACAAGGTGAGCTGCTCTCCGGATCCCCAGCACCATGCTGGCGTTCACGGTCATCATGAATACGTTAACCTCACATAGGGGGCAAAGGAAGCAGGTCACGAGGGTGAAGAATTAAACCTAAAAGAACGGAACAGACTAAGTAAACCAGCATAAAAAGAAACTGTGTCAATACATACCTGCATCATTTTCAATAATGGCCCAATTACCGAGTCCTGCTTTCTAGGCATTTTTCAGACACCCTCAATATGTGCCATATGTCACAAGACAGAATGGCTCCACTGCATTCCAAATTCTCCATTATTATAAAGGTAATGCGTAATTCCTACAAGTAATTTATTGTACAATTAGATAAAAGAAAAAGCTGTACAAAAGAAAAAACGGGCATTTTTCTACTTTTTGCGACTACTAAGATCATTCATGAACATAATGGACAAATCTATCGAATCTAAAGTATCTACACATTATTTACTAGAGAAATGTTTAGATTCAATAATCTAAGACTACACAAGATGTTCAGCACACAACAACAACAACAACAACAAAAAAAGAAAAACCACACTACACAATCAATTTCCAAATTCCAAATTTTTTTTTAACGAGGGTTCTGCATAATTCAATTTGGCACATCTTTTATGGGATTTTTATTGCTAAAATACTTTTAACAGTCCTGTCCTGTTACTGAAGCAGACTCATAAAATTTCTGCTCTGTGGTGACTGGTGTGATATTAAAAAAGCAGACACCGTTAAGTGGAATCAGCTTTGTATTTAATTGGAATTTGAGAAAAGAAGGAATGGCAGAGAACAGACCTGCCTGTCAAATGGCTTTTATTTGCAGCTTTTATTGCCAGGGTCACCAGTCTTTAGGTGTCTCCTTTTGGCTAACATTTACTAACACAAACTGTCTCGCAAAACCTCCACCGGCAGGCATGCTCTTCTAGATTAAATCATCAATCCAACTAACAGCACCACAGCTAGCAAGATGAGTGCATTTCATTGATATGCGTATAAGGTTTAACATCTGATAGGTCGACGAGAGTGAAGGCTTGGAACCACTCAGGCAAAATGGCGTTCTAAATCTAAGTAGGTCCAAGTAAGTGTGGAACTCAGAAGCTAAAAAGTGATTGGGCTCTATTTTCACCACATTAGTTTAGGATGGATTCAAATAGCATTGCAGGCGCTGTAAAACTTTGAGCTTCTCTTTTGGTACAGATGGTTTGGCAGAGTGACAAAGCAAACTGGGCCTGGACCCAAACTCCAACCTCTATTTCATGGCGGCTTAACACTTTCACTCTCTCTAGATTACAGTTATAGCGCTTTAACAACGTGGCCAAGCCCAAATCATTCACAAAAGTCCTGTCCGGTACACCGACATTAATTTGAGCGTGAGAATAAAGAGCGATGAAAATCACAATCGTCGCTGTGAAGAAAAGGAGCTCAGAAGTCTTTATTTGATTGAACATGACTGCGATTGATAGCAAGTGGGGGGTGTTAATACTGGAAATGATCAGCTGATTAGAACCATAAGTGTGTTGAGAGTGTGTGTGAGTGTGGAGTGAGAAATGTAATACAAGCTCTGGGTGAGTCCCTAAGGCTTTACATACTGCATGGTTATAGATCACACATGCATGCATACACACACACACACACACACACACACACACACATGGTCACTGGGCCCCAGGCCTGGGCTCTTGTAGTAATATGTGTCTACCAGTGAGACATGCTCTATGCCTGTAAACATGCATGCACACACACACACACACACACACACACACACACAAATTCTATAAAGATATTTCATTTTATTTATTTCATTCATTTAGAAGAATACAATACACTATATTACACTGGCCAGCAACACTGAATAAATGTCTAAGTAAATTATTAGTAATTAATTTTATTCAGAATGGATAAATATAAAAACGCTGTAATTGCGAAACAAATATTTGCGTTCATTTTCTGCAGAAGCTGTAAGAGGTGCAAGAGGAAGGATTCTACAATAACATGTGAAATGTGTATAAGAACAAGCATGCAGAGTATGCCTCCACAAATGTGATCTCAAAACACAGGACATACATATAATAACTTAATAGAGAAGACAAGTGGCACAAGGAGGAAAAGGAATCTGTAGAAGTATGAATTTGAGAACAACGGTGTTGCTGATTGTCTTGGGGCCCTTTTCACCTTGTGGTGCTTTAACTATGAGCTCCAGAAGAGCCTAAAGTCGAGCCTCTCTCTACCACCAGGAGGTGTATATGAGGGGGGAGGCCATGTGGGGCTTGCCATGCTACTACGCTTCACTTCCATGTGAGATTGAGTGGGGAGGGAGGGGGGCTGCACAGAAGGAGCCATTGTTGATTACTCATTACTTAACCTGTAATGCGTTCCGCCCCCTTTGTCTGCATGTCATGCTTCTTTTCTCCCCCTTATTCCCCTCAACTCTCTCTGCTCTCTTCCCAAATAAATGGAAAAATATTCCCAGCCCCAGGCTAGCGCTGAACTTCTCACTCTCTGCATCCAATTTGGAGCCACTGCTCCCTATGATGTAACCCGACAGTCCCAACATAGGAGAAAGGCCACAGAGAGAGAGAGAGAGAGAGAGAGAGAGAGAGAGAGAGAGAGAGAGAGAGAGAGAGAGAGACAGACAGATAGACAGACAGACGGACAGAGAAGGGGGGTGAAGATGAGGAAGCCAGAAAGTGCACTTTCGACCTCTAAGGTTGCATTTTTTAACCTTGCTACTTAAAATCCAGCAAGATTTTATGAATGTTTTAGCTTTGGAGTCATTATCATGCTGGCCAGCATATGTTGTATATGCAGTAGAATGGTAATTACAGGCTGCCCCTAAGCCCTCTTTCCTTAGTTTTCTGGGCCATAACTGCCATTCAAAGCAAATATTTCCTCAGATGGCACGTCAATCTGAGTGCCTTTACTTATAAATCTTATCTTATACCTAGTCCTTTGATTTGAAAACATTTTATCTCACAGCTGACAAATTATTAAAAAAAAAAAAAAAAAAAAAACATTTATCATATTCGGGTCTAAAGATCCTTCCCAAAAAGAAAAACTATCACGAGGCTTAAGACCCAGAGTAAAATAACTGAAGAAAAAGCACACCAGCCATGCTAAAACCCTAGCCAATTTTGTTGAATAAACTTCTCATAAAGCAAACGTCAATATAAATACACACATGAACCATCACTGTACACTTATGGAGCAATGATGAAAATCAATGTCAAGGTCAATGCACAAAGAAACCACCTCAAACTCCATGCAAAGTGGCCTGGCAACCTTAACTGCCCAGGAGTTCTGGAGACTTCTAGGCAGGAGTCATGGCAGATTGAAATGGTACACTTCTCACGGCCCAATCTCAAGCATGACTTCATGCCGAGCTGTCACACACCGCAGGCTGCATTCCCTTCGAATTGGCACAAATACGGTGGATAGGACGCAGACAGAAACCACCACTGTGGGTTGGAAATGAGTGTATACTGCTTATGGTTTGACATAATCAAGGGGGTCTGCAAAAGTTCCCATCGTTGCCTTATTTCATTCGAGCCAGAAATGGAACTCAATCACACTCACTGCCAAAGGAGGAGGACTGGGAACGTTAGTGCTGTGTAGCATGACAGCGCTGATGATGATGATGGCAATGATGATGGAGTATCTACGCAGATGACCGAAAACAGGTCCGTTTCATTTGGCCGGCGTGTTCTGGAGGGAAAGATGCTTTGTTTGTTAGCTCCTGACCTCCTGTGTGAGTGCGTATGTGGGAGACATGACCCTTGAGTGTGAGGCAGTGTGTATGTGTGTATCTGTGCAGTGTCAGGCTCATTATGAGCTGATAAAAACTCCTGGGCCAGGTCCATCCATCATGTCCCGCCTCTAATCAGCATGTGTGTCACTGTAACTAAACAGAGCCTTGAGCGGCGCTGCCACGCGATTGGCTGTGACAGGGAGAAATAAATCTGCCTCCAGCCAATCGGGGACAGGCAGCGGAGCGTTGCAGCGAAGGTGACAGGCGTTTGAGGTCTCAACCAACGCAAGATTGGGAGAGCCTGGTTCAACTGCAGCCTAGCAGGAAACAACAAACAGCCAATGATACAGCAAAACACTCTGAATCAGCTTTTGCTAGACAAGGAGGAGTGTTTTGCTAGTTTTGGTGTTGGACTGGAGACAGTTCTATTTAATACCAGTTAGAGGAACTCACATCTCTCTGTACTACTACAAGTCTTTGTCGTGTTCAGTTCGGATCACAGGTTGATTTGACATCATGGGTGAACAATGTCACCTTTTACATGCAAATGTAAAAACAAGTTAATCATTTTTCTCTCCATGTTTAAGCTCATTCAAGTCAGACCAGTGCTGCGCGATGCCATTAATCAGAGTCAGTGTAAATAAAATGCGGTATAGCTGCAAAACATATATTAGCTTTGATGTCTGATTTAATTTTTCACTTCATTAACACAAAGTCAAAACTTTTCAAACTGTGTGTCATGTGAAAGAAGCCTGATTAGTAAAACGGGAACAAACATTTGGTTGCTTTCCACCGTGGACGCAACCCAGCACAACAGGTTCCACTGCTCATTACAGCTGTAACATGACAACACTGCCATACACCATAATAAGACTTTTTCTTTGTTCAGCTTGTGCATTATTTTTCATTCAGCACTTCTTATATCTGATTTATTTTAAGAAAAGAAAAGAAAAGAAAAGAAGCAGAATGCCCTCTGCCTGAAGCAGAGTCTGTGGCTTGTTGGTCTGTTTCTCATGTGGCGCATGGGTTATTTTGTTTACTTCTGTTTCCTTATGCACCACACAGAAGCTCTGATGTCAGTGACCACACACACACACACACACACACACACACACACACACACACACACACACACACACACACACACACACACACACACGTTTGTCTTATCCTTGTAAGTGTCTTTCACTAGCATAATTATGAATGCCTAACCCTCACCTTATGAGCCCTAACCTTAACCTCCAAAACCAAAGTTTTTTGTGCTTTGTTGGAAAATAAAAGGTGCAACTTTTGTTAAAAATAATTGTGGACCAACCAAATGTCCCCTCAAGGTCAAAACTGTCAGATATTCCAGTGCTTGTGGGAATATCTGGTCCCAGCAAAATTATAAAACACACACACACACACACACACACATACACACACACACACACACACACACACACACACACACACGCATACACTGCAGACAATGAGCCTGCTTTGTTTCTACTGGACACAGTGTTTACCGGCAAACCTGAGAAAGCATCTTGTCATGTGTTACAGTAGAGCAGCTTGCTGTAAACATAAGAGAAACCACAGCTGGCACTGTTATTTTGCTGCTATGACAGACAGAATCGTAACAGCGGACCCCCTCTCCTCCGCTCTCCTTTTCTGAAATGATCTCACTCTGGATGTAGACCTGACCCACACAGAATCACTCCACTCGCTGGCTTTTTACGGCTGTGAACGGTAACACACATCAGCTTTTTCTCAACCTGTGGAAGTCTTACAGTGCTCCTGCATTGTCATGGGGAAAGTAAAAAAGCAGAGCTTGTACAGAAACAGCTCTATCGGCCAAGGGTGGTGGTTGTAGGGAAAGATTATAGAATATATAACGCTGCGCTAGGATACCATGGAGTGGAGTGTGCACGTAGGAAAAGAGAGGATGTTTGGTTGTAGCTGAATATAAAAATTATACAATGGATGTCATTTTGTATAAGACATTTGTATAGAATATAAATGCAACACAAATATAATCAATATTATTGAGAGCATTTTAATAATAAAATGTAACATGTATGTATGTACTGCATATCATATATCAGTCAAACTGAGGTTAAAGATTTTGGTATAATCAGTAAGAAAACACATTATTTGCTCTATTTGTCCTCCATACATTATGCTCCTTCCTCCACGTTTTGGTTAATGGTTTAATAACATATGTCTGTTTTTTATTTTTAACACTAGTAGTTAGCCGGGATCATATTTCGCACTCCACCGGTTAGGGAGTGAGAAAAAAAAGGAGCATAAAAAAAAGAGAGAAAAAAAAGACATGCACTCATTTCTGCAATGTAAAATGACACTATATCAAATCAAGCATTTCCATATGTTGGCTGTTACTGCAGTGGTCCTGTGTGTGTGTGTGTGTGTGTGTGTGTGTGTGTGTGTGTGTGTGTGTGTGACTGAACAGCAGCTTACTATCAGGGACATGAGACAAATGGTTGCGGGATATGATGGGCTAGGGAGCCACCTACTGTGAATACTGGAGTGTGGCTTTTCCCACTAGCATCGTCTGCCTGGACTAAAAGCCAAGTCCAGAGCTCAAGACACACTCATTGTGCAATCACACAAACCATTACCATGATAATACTATATGCAGCACTTTTTACACTATTGATTTAAGATGTTCTACGAAAAAAATAGCATGTGAGAATCTTGTCCTATGTAACAAGGGCGCTACCACAGTGCTTATGCTAAGTGGATTAGTTCTTGGGATTAGTGGTTCTCACTGGGTGCTGGTGTATCTATGATAGATCAATGAGTGGTGGAGAAGGAGGTAGTTTGACAGCTCAAACTGTAATATGCTTAAGCAATAAGTCAAAGTGTTGGTGATATAAATTTATTGCAACTGTATGACCTCTGCCAAAGTGTGAATTAAAATGATAAATTACCATAAAGTACCAGAAAAATTATGCATTTTTTTTTTACACCATGTTTCTATTACAATGTAGCTGAAATGTCTCTATGCATTTACCCTCAAGACACATGGTTAGAAAGTGGTTAGGGAAAAAATCCATTTCTGAAACTTTCTCCTACAAAAAAAGGTGGAGTGCATTATAAAGTTTATGGCAATAAAAACCCTGCTTCCTCACTAAAAACTAAATTAGCCACAGAATACGTTTCAAGACTCGAGCAGCGGCCTTTTCTCCTGAGCTCTCATCTTGGCAAGCTTCTCTCCGCAAACATAAATTAACCCTGAGAATGCTTACCTAAAACGTCAGACTTTAAACGAAGATTGAGGGATGGGGGGGAATAACGGAGAGATGCGGGAATATGGGCACAGATGGGTGCATGAACCAGCTTCTTTTTTTCCCCTGAAATACAAAATTTAGGGAGGGAGAAATCCTCCTGTACACGAGTTGGCACGAGCAAGAAGTCAGGAAGTGTAGGAGACGCCTCCCGTCCGTCCTGCGAGTGTAACCTTAAACCAGTGACATAGCCAATACATGTCATATTCCCTCCGTCTACATGACGAGTTTATTTTTCAAGGAGGAATTTTAACCTAAAACCTGCTCCACACAATTATCCTGATTTGTTTAAAACCTAGGTGGACAGTCCCAGTCATCAAAAAAAAGTCCGTATAAAATCTCATCTCTTTTAGAAATTCCTTCAAGGTATGTTTCCTTCGTCAATTAAAAATGTCTGACTATTTATACTTAATGCAGTCAGCTCAATCAGGTATAGTCTGCAAACATCCAGGTGAGGGTTGTAGCCTAAGCAAGCCCAGCCGCTGATGAAATCTGTTCAATTCTGCCTTGTAAGCATTACTGGAACCGCAGGAATTACCTTCATTCTTAAAGCTAAATAATTTCCTAGTGCTGTGTTGAAATTTATTATAGGAAGCACCTCAAAACTTAGTACAACCTTGGTATAAATGTTTAAATTGGCTATAAAGTCTCGTTCCTTTTTTGTGTGGCAAACAAAAAACAATTCATCTGCAAAGACAAAAAATAAAATAAAATATTGCAGATACGAGAAACATTCAAGCCCTATTTATGGAACTTGTTAAGCAGGAAGGAAAAAAGGAAAAATCTGGATTTTTCATGGAAAAAAATGCTACCTGTGGTTAATAAATTTGCATCAAAGTTACTTTAATCAGAGAAATAATTTGTGGTTTATAAACTGATTGGAAGCCTTATGCTGAACCTCATTATATGCACACAATGACCACTACTGCTGCCTTCTATGTGTCATCAACATAATAATAAATCATCTAAATTACATATTCATTACCTAGTAAATTGTATTCAAGGGTATAACATTAAACCAGTGTATGAACACAAGAATATGTATCCAACGGTGTGCCTATACCTTTAAAGGATTCGACGCATGGCTAACACCAACTTAGTGAGGCTTTGGAGGAACGAGAAAAAAAAACATTTTTCAGTGTTTGTTCTGTGTAAAAACCCTGAGGTATTAGGGTGCACTAATCTTTAAAAGGTTAATTTATTCATAGAGATTTTGACAGAGATGTATGGCCCAGCCAGCATCTCAGGCACCTCTACCCACAGGGAGAGGCCTAATGTGAGGGAGGGAGAAGAGAGAAGCGGAGAGGAGGAAGAAGGGAGGGAGGAAGGGAGAGAATGAGAGAAACAGAGACAGAAGCAGAGCAGTCAGCATGTAATAAACACAAAGACATAATTACCTCATTGAGCCAGGCAAAGAAAATGACCTTTAACCCTGCACTACAGTGTTTTTTAATGTATTACATTGCCTTGCTAAACCCTAATCAGGGGGATATTTGTTTTCTTTAATGTAACTTTTTTGCTTTGATGAATTAATGTGGATAAAGTAGTGTCAACAGTCACATGTTTTCTATATATTTATATCTTTGTATGTCTATGTCTACCTTCACACATCAGTTACCCGATTTATAAATCTGATCACTGGACTCAATGGTTTAAGGTGTATGTCTATATAAAGCACACAGTTTAAACTCAATTATCCAGAAAGAATAACAAGGCTTGGCCACGTGTATTTTTTGAAGAGGTAAAAAAAAAAAAAGCCCTTCATGAAAATAAGCTACGTAAACTAAACAATCAAGGTCTTACTTTGTAAGATGGTGCAAAGAAGGCAAGAGGTGCCTGAAAGATGGTGAGGGCCGAGTGAAATGAGCCTTTGTGGGGCTTTGTATACAGCAACCATAGGAGGGTTCAAACTGCATCAATCATAGCTGTCACATGCTGTAAGCACCAATCTGTCGCTGCTAGGTGAGAGATGATTTAATTTGTCCTATGTTTTTAAATGGCCATGCATCAGTGAATAGTATCCAGCGAGGGGGAGACTTGGCGTGACTGGAAACTTCGTTGCTATGTTGAAGTTTTCCAGTGATGATATTTATCCACTTATATTACACTTATTCCAGCACTCTACTGGAGCTACACACTGAACTGCATGTCTGTCAACTGGTTAGCTTTTAGAACAAAGCTTTCAACTTTTAATTACCAATGAAACATCCCAATGGGTGCTTAGTTTTTATATGCTGAATTTGTGACTGCCGCCTAAAGGGAGACTTACTTAGCAGAGCTGCAAGAGTCTGTTGGGTGGATGCCAGAGTGTGTGTCAAAAGGTACAGCCATTAGCAGTGTGAAAAGAGCTAGTGCTCTTCCATCTGCTGTTGAGCACAATCACATAAAGACAGAAAGCTCAGAGATTACTGTACTGCACTGCATTTAATTAAAGTTATTTCATCTCAGAGAATCAACAAACAGCCACCGAAATAGCGCAACTTCTGTTGCTGTGACAGGCTACACGTTGTATATCCTACTAAATGTGACTAAATACATCTCTTTCAGACTTTGACCCAACGTTATACAAACAGTACTCATTTTGTGCTAAGACCTGTTTTGTGGCAGCTTGGCTGGAGTATGCTGAAAATGCCATAGGAGTGACCTGGAATACCAGATTCATGCTGTAGCCATTCTTATTTTTAAAAGCCTGTCTTAGTAGATGAGATTGATGTAGAAATGTGGGACTTGAATATGTGCTTTTTTTATAACAGCTTAGCATCAACAAGTACAAGTACCCCATTGATGCCTACTACTTTACCTCTACTCATCCCATCATCCCATCAGCCTCACCTAAGGCTACTCGATTCTTCATGCTGTATGCTGGTCAGTTCAAAGCCAGTGCACTCTCAAAACTCAGCCCATTGCCTTCTATTAGCACCACTTAGATGTGACCTCATGCTATCCCCTAGCCAGGAGTGTTCTACTGTGCCCTCCATGCAGCGTTCCAAATCTTTCTCTGGGTCTCTCTCACTCATTTGCCCTGGGCGCATCTAATTGAAAGCGATCTCAAGGCTCAGGCCGAGTTCCGTTTCTTGGCTAATCCTCCATTGAGGGAACCTCACATGTTCCCAATTAGATCCCTCTGACTTCCTCGGTCTTCTCCCTGCATCTCTGCTCACTTGGCCTGGCCTTTTGCAGGAGTTTATGTTATTAACTGTGCACTGCACAGTTCCTGCCTGTCACAGGGGCCTAGAGATGTTATCGCTGCCACCTCAACGTATACGGTTACCTTAAAAATATTCCATAAATTAGATTGGGATTGGCAATTGTGGAATATAGAATGGAAGACAAGGCAAATGGGAGGGTGGACTTCGGCATGAGGAATAGGACAATAGGATCTCCTGCTGTTTATTTTGGACAGAAATATTAGTGGTAAGTCACTGGCAAGCAGTACCTGATGAAAAAATTGGAGGGTGCTTAAGGGGCTTTTGGAGGTTTTTCAAAGCCAAAATACTGGAAAAAATATACTTTATTTTCAGAGAGATTCTTACGGTCAAGCCCTGAATGCTTGGACTCAGATTGGACTCAGGCTTTGGAGTGTTTCTCCTCAATGAGAGGCATACATCCCCTTGTAATCAAATAAAGCTGCTTTTTTTTGACAAGGGAACTTTTCACCTCCCAGACAGCTGTTGTAGCTACATCTATGTCTCAACTAAAAGACATTGAATAGATCAGTCATGGTGATCGATTATGAAATAAACATGTTCAAAGAGTCAAATAAACAAGGGCAAAATATTTCCTGCGTTTTCACTTCCTTTTACTGGGTTTTAAAAAGTAAAAATGTCCTTGAAATGATTTAGAATTAAACTTTAAAATGTCAAGATGGAGCTCTTTGATCCACAATACAATCATATCTAAGCATATCTGATACTCTTGATCAACCTACTGTTCAAAATGGGCTGGAACAAAAGCATACTAAAAGGTAGGGATTTCCCACAGGTCCTATCATTTACTTACACTACAATCAGCGGCAGTGTCTCACAAAATCTAAAGGCTTTAGCACTTTTTCATGCACTTGGTCATATGTATATGCACCTGTAGAAAAACTAATAGATTTAACTCTGAACCAGTTTGAGTGTAAAAATAATGGCGTGGCAGCCATCTTCTCATGTAGGACGATGTAATTGGTATAGTAATTCATGGTTTGATTACATTTGGATGTGTTTCTAAATACATACTCCTGTTTCAAGGAGCAGCAGGTGTTATATTTCTTTTGTTTAAGAAGAGAAAGAACATGATTTTATTCATAATAGGGTGAATAGCTCTAGAGTATAAAGGATATTGGACTGACAGTTGTATCACAGTTGGTCAAAAAGTTACCAGTAGAAATTATATTGGCTCCCCGGTAAAAATGGATATCAACAAACAACTCTCTGATTAATTACTCTCACACAGAAAATATGAGAGAAAACTAATCTGTAATTGAAGTCAGTTTATTCAACATATTCTTTTTAAAAAATTTGATATTTTTAACAAAATGTTATAATTCTTGCCATCCTGTCCTTTATTAAATGTCCTTTATTTTGGGATCGATCAGTTAACCTTGTCGCACCTGCACAAGGTCCAAAATGCACCTGCTAGAATTCTAACAGATAGCAAGAAAAGGGAAAGCGTCTTCCACATCATGGCCTTCCTCTGTTGGCTACCAGATAGACACAAAATTTAATTTTATTGTTTGTTTTAAAAGCTCTACATTGTAATGCACCAAGCTACATTTCCGATCTTCTTTGTCCCCTTTTTACCTCCAGAAACTTAATCAGCAGTTTTTAACCATTCCACGCTCACAAAGCAAGTTCAAAGGTGACCAGGCCTTTTCTGTTGTTGTTCCGGGATTTACCATTGTTTATAAAACCATCCCCACAACAGACTTTTCTGAAAACATATTTATTCTCCAAAGCATTTTAGCCCGTCATCATCTGGGTGTCTGTTTTTGTCTTGCTAATGATGGCCTTTGTTTTTGCTGTCTCTCTATTGTTTTATTTAATCTATTTGATTTCTTAATTGTTGTCAAGTGTTGTTTTTATTTTATTCTGTCTTAATTGTATACTGATTTGATTTTACTGTGCAGCGCTTTGGTTGATACTTGCTGTCTTTTAAATGTATTATAGAAATAAAGCTGACTTGATCTGGCATGATTCTGAGAGCACTCCTCAATAAAGAATATCTCCAGGGTCCTGTCTTGTGTTCTCTCCTCTTCAGCTTACCTCACAGCTTTTTGGTGACATTTAGGTCAAAGGCCTATGTCAAAAGTTTGATTCTGTGGTTACTGAACCGGTTTTGTGTGGATTTGATGGGACGTATGTTTTGGATCATTATCCTGCTGCAACCTCTAACCACGAGCCAGTTTTTGGCAGGCAGATTTAAAATTTAAAACCTACTGGTACTTCATGGAGATCATGATACCATGTATCCTAACACATTTCCCAGGCCTTTGGGGACAAGATTTTTTTCCATCAAACCTTTTATGCCAAACCCATCTTGAGTGTCTGCTGCCAAAAAGCTATGTAGAACCCAGAGCTATTGTTCTACTCAAAGTTCCAGTAGCATGTAGAAAACTCCAGACATTGGAGTTTCTGGTTAACAGAATTTCTTCTGAATCTTCCAAAAAGTTTGTTCTAGGTGAAGGTGACATTTAAATGTAGATTTAGAGACATGTTAACATCTTCTGTAAATCTTCAACTGTGAGCCATTTTGCCTTTCACTTCCTCCTCACTGTCCTTGGGCGCAAAATACACTTGCGTCCTCTTCTAGGCAGGTTCATCACAACTGCAAGCCTTTTGATGATCATGAATTGCAACTAAAGAATTTCTAACACTCACATGAAAAGTATAATATAAAGGCTTCAGTTACATTTTGTTCATAGGAATTTCTAGGGATGACAATAACTGCAACACATAGTTTTGTTAAAAAAAAATTTTTTATAAAGGTTTTGAATTTTATTAGAAAAATTTACTTCAATTAAAGGTTAGAGTTCTCTCACATTTTCAGTGTGGGATTAGGCTAATGAACCACAAATATTTTAATAACCTTGTTACACATCTTTACCAAGGGTCTTTCTTCTGTGGACATAATAACAATAAACAACAACAATAGACACATCAATGGATACAGTAAGAGGCAATAGATATCATGAATGAGCATTTGGTCACTGCATTATCACAAAGATAGAGGCATCTTTGGGACCTCAAAGCTTTTATTATAAAATTTAAAAACCTTAGTGTATTCTTATATACTGCAAATATATCTATGTATTATCATTGTTTGTATAACAATAATAATTTAATTTTGATTAAAGAGTATTTCATGGTTTGCATCAGAACAACTAGAGAGAAATACATCATCTGTAAGACTTTAGCATTTGAATGACTGGCGCACCAATTAAAATAAATAAAATGATCCTGTATTCACTGAGTTTAAAAACATTTAGTCAGATATCTTGCATTGCCTACAATGAGTGACTGATTAAAACAAAAATTTATGACAGAAAAAACCTCCAAGTTATAAACAAAATATCAAACCTGTAAAATAAAAAATAGTATGGCATCTCTAAATCTTGGAGCATATTCAGAATTATTTGTGCATACAGAGGCGAAATCATGTTCAGCGACAGTTGATCAGGGCAGTAGTTTTGGAAATGAAAGCCTATTTATTTTGATGCACTAGTTGTTAATTACTCACACAAACACACCTGTGCCTTCACACTGCACACCAAGTCACACCCATACCTAGCTCTCAGATCTAGGGTTCAACTCCAGCCAAAGGCAACTGCTGCCTGCGTATCGCCATCCCCGTGCATGGATACCAGACGCACTAGAGCTTTCTTTGTTCACGAGGGGGCCTCCATCTTTGGCTACGGCACATTTTAATTGAGTCTTGAAATCTTGCCACTTTGAAGAGGCCTTGCAGCTCCATGCAGTGCAAAATTATGTGTGTGGTATTTGCGCCTGCATTAAAGACGTTTTAAAACAAACAGATTGAGTGAGCATTGGTCTGGTCTAAGTAGTGTGCTGTGGATTATTTGCAGACCACCACACAGGACATCTGTGGGCATTTATGTTTTAGGCAATACTATTAAATCTGTACAATAAAAGATGAACAACAAAGATGCTAACAAATGGCTTAAAAACAGACACAAACAACAGATTACAGTACGTATTTGGTGTAGTATTCTATGACTGCATATGGTACGTGGTATTGGTGCATGAAGCGATATAGTTGTCAGCACACAGAGTAGCTGTAAAAATAAAAATAAATCACTACACACTATGCAAAACAGTCAGTTGTAAGACTGTCAAAACAGTCAGCATTAAGCAGCGTGCTCAATTGTGCTTAAAATCTTTCTCTCACACTCTCCTTCCCAAGCTGCTGCTCCCCCTTTCCTTTCCTACAGCATGCCTGAAACAGAATCTGTTCTTCATTTAAGCCTCCAGGTAGAAATGAAAAAGTGCAATGTCCAACACTGGTGTGGCACGGCTCAGGAGCCTCCATTCCCGTTTGAGTAACAGCTCTGCAATGTAAAGTGTGTCCTGCACTTTGGAACATGTGGTTTTGGTTTCAGAATGTTTTACTGCCCAACAATGTTTCTGCCTTGGAGCGCAGCTCTGCTCATAAAGACCATATTGTCCCTCCGTGCCCACACAAAACACACACACACACACATAGACAGTATGACATCAGAAGACTGGCATAGTCTGCTCACATAAATAAGCTCTGTCGTTGATAAATCAGTACATATTACTGCAACAGCTCCTGGTTTCCTTTGCTCTTGCATCCTAATTTTTAATATGTTTACGACATTGCAACTGAGCGAAGACAAATATTTCTGCAAAGCCAAACCACAATGACCAATATTTAATGACTAGTCAGAAGTTGTGTTTTTAAGAATGACATTGTACAGCATTAGTGGAACAAATTTCTTGATTCAAAATATTCCCTCCTTGCATTGTAAAGTCGCCCTAAACTTTATAAAAAACGAAAACAACATGTAAAAACTGACACTGCAGCAGTTTTGCAAAATTCCACCAAAAAAATTGGGCGGTGCTGAGAATCTCATAGGAAAATGCAGCATTGCTTTATTAAGAAACATGAAGGGCAGGCTTGTGTCCAGGGTTGGGGGAGGCTCCAATTTGTGTATTCATAAAATATGGATTTCTTATCCTGAGAGCAATGCAATAGAAGTGTTCACTCTGTTGGGCACTTTTACTGACAACGCCACCAGCTATTCACAGTCAGGGTCCGGGGGAGAACAGTTACCCCTGCTCTCTGGGTGGGAAGGAACGGCGTGTTCACTGAAAAGTGCAGTTTCCTCTAAGCATGTTTTGATTGCATTGCATTACATGAGCAGCAGAAGCTCAGAAAGATGCAGTGTTTATAGAAAGTATACATTGGGACTCATTGTTCCTAGTTGGTGGCTGTTGTGCAATAGCAGGAAGGCACTTATGTGCTTTTTTCCATTGTCTAATGTCATTTTCCTTCCATAGCTTAAATTCTTAATGGTACACCTGATGAAGCTTTGTACAGTCTAGGCATCTTTGCAAATAACTTCACGAGGGAGCTTCATTTGGGAGGTTTCCCAAATAGGTTGAGCTCCTCACTGCTTCTCCTAAATCCTAAATCAGAGCCGTCAAACTAGCAGCCTCTGGGCTGGGATCATTCTGACAAAGGTGCTAATCCGGACACAAAATTTTGAATTGAAAGATTAAAAAAAAAAAAAGGCTGTGTGTTATTCCACTAGGAGGCAAAATAGAGCAATGAACTTCATTTCAAATTTGACACCGTAACCATGTCTCTTAAGGAACTAATTGAGCAGTGACACAGTAATAATAGTAATAGTAATGGGGTGCACTTACACAATGACACTTACACAATGACACCTTTTACATTTTATTTATAAATAACTTTGCTAACTATATTGATATCCCCCCAAACACACAAATTTGAAATTGGGGAATGTGTGTCCTTTGTTGTCATATACTGTGGGGTTCAAAAGTCTCAGACCAAACTGAAACTTGGAAATAAACAGAAGGTTTTAGAATTTTGAAACATTTAAAACAAAGTAAATATTACATGTCTTGAATATTTAATATTCAAGATTCTGCACTATTTATAGGTCTCTAGTTAAATGTAAGGAAATGTTGACCATGTCAATATCAGTGTGAATAATCAATATCTATTCAAGGGGTGTTCAGAAGACACTCTGATAGATTTGATCTAAATAATCAATAAATTGAAAAATACCAATAAATGAAGAGGAGTTATTGATACTTTAATGGTCACTAAACTTTTTTTCTGGACTAAGTGTAGCATGTTGATTAAATATTACTAATATTATTAATATTTTATGTTGATAAAATACTTAATAAATACATTTCTATTCAGAAAATTTTATGCATAGACATTATCTTCATTATTTACATTTGTCTAAGAAGACAGTCAACTATAAACCAGTACTAAAATGTCAGTTATTATATTTAGCATAATTTCAAGTTTGTGTTGGCAAAAAAATTTGCACATGTGTGCCAACATAATAAGGTTATTTCAAAATTGAAATGAATAAAAAGTAGCAGCGGTGGGCGATATGACAATCATATCAATCATCCTTGATACACAATATACATTATGAATATAGATTTGCTTGTCCACTGCCAGCAACAACAGTAATTTTGCATTTAAAAAACAATGATTCTATAATGTCATTGAATATGATTTAACGATAAAGAAAATTTTTACAATCTTACAGATTCTGTATTAAATATTAGCATCTAATCAGTTGCCTCCAATCAGAGTTTACAGTAGTTATACAATACTTGTTGATGTCCCAGAACAATGTATTACAATGTTGATATTACTGTATATTTTAATATTGCCCAGCTCCAGTCTCATATCTAGATGGCTATATGTAAAAATATCTTGCATTTTTTAATGTACATTACATTATTTGTTTAATAATAATAATCTAATAATATTTTTACACTGGGAATACTGCATTACTGCTTTATATCTAAAATCCTAATATGTAATACGTTTCTTCCTTGAAGCTTAAAGCAAGCTTTGAGATGAATTTCATCTAGTACCACAAGGTGGCATCAGACTGTCTGCCAAAAAAAGCCACTTTCAATGCTGTAGGTAAATATGGCATGTGGATAGCAAATACAACATGAACAAGCATTAATATGGGATTAGTTTACTAACTAACTTGACTGTGCTGTGAGTGCAATGCATCCTCATTTAAGCCTGATTAACACTGTATCTAATTAAAATAAATCAATACAACCTTAATAACCAGACACTTCGAAAAATACTGAGCATGTGGACAGCCACAGATCTGATTTTGGTTCAGTATTATTTAAGTGTGCTTTCTTGACGTAACTTAATACATTTTGTTTCTGTAAAGCAAAAACATATTTTTGTTTGTTTTAGTCAGTATGTTATCTTTGCTGCTTTTCTCACCCTGGCTTACTTACACAAGCATGATGAAATATTGTTATATTTTTATGTTTAATTAAAATGATATACTGTTGTAAATATATATATATACACTACCAGTCAATAAATACAGAATAAATTTTCTTTATTTTTATGACTTTAAAAGAGGCTGGATAATGATGGACTGTTGTTTCTCTTTAATTAGTTGTGCGGTTGTTGACATAAAAGGTTATTAGTGGAATTTCTTTCCTAATTACTGCATTTGAGACCAACAATTAATAGTAAATGATAAAAATACAGTAAACAGCCCTATAGAACAACTATAGTAATCCATATTAACAAGGCACACGTGTTCACTGAAAAGCATTCCAGGTGACGACTTCATGAAGCTTTGAAGAATCTAAAATATGAAACATATTTTGTTTTTTTGTTGTTCTTATTTTGTACACTTTTTTGTTTACCACATAAATCAGTATGTGCAATACATGTTGCTTCATAGTTTTGATGTATTCAGTAATGTTTTACAATGTAGAAAGCAAAAAAATGAAATGAAATGAAAAAGAGTAGGTGTGTCAAAACTTTTGACTCTGTTAGTGTATATATATATACAAACACTTTAGTTTACTCACTTTTGCCTAGAGGCTGCCTCTTGAGCTTGGCTACTTTTATACATCATAAAAAAAATTGAAATAATAATAATAATATTAATAATAATAATAATAATAATACTGTTCAGACAATCAAACAGGCTATCACATGATTAGTCTCTTAGACAAACATTCTACTAAAGTATACTAAAGTGGAAGAAATAATGGGAACCTGACTGCAAGCGAAAAGAAAGCAAAGAAACTTGCAAAGAAAGCAAAGTGATCACTATGTGGCACCGCATTGGTTTGACCAAAAATACTATGGTGGTGCAGAGAGTAGCTTTGTTGCCTCACAGCCATAGTCTCCAGTGCAAGCCTGAACCTAGGTTCTTACTGTGCATATGTTCTGCATAATCTCCCTGGGTCTGTGTGGGTTGCCTCTGGGTTCTCCAGTTTCCATTAACCTCCCAAAAACATGCCGGTAGGTGATTATGAGCTAGGTGTGAATGAGTATGTGTGTATGGTGCCCATCTTGTGTGTATTTCCACCCAGTGATCCCAGTATATGCTTTGTATCCACAGCAACCCTGGCTAGGAGAAAGTGGTTGGGGAAGATGGACAAATAACCCTAGCTTTGTGTGCAAATATTAAAGGCTTGCACACACATAATGTTTTCTCTCCTTTGAGTTTGGATAAACAGAAAAAGGGGGACAAAAACGGCTTGTATCCTGCCAGCAAAGTTATGAGAAGTTATTAGACTCAGACTCAGTGTCAGTTATGTTTAACAACTTAAATTAACAACTACATTTTCACTACCTTCAAAAAACACAGCTCCAGTGTAGTGTTGGTTCTTCATCCCTCCAATAGTCTGAAACTGGGGTGAATGTGCAGACCTGCAAAAGGCCATTTTGTTTATTATTTAGGAAATAAAAAGCAAACTATTTAAATTAATCGTCAGAGAGTCGTTATCTTTGAACTCATGTTATGAAAAGTCATATTAAAGGAAATGCACCTGTTTGGCAAGCTTGTTGGGGAAAAAAAAGTTTTAACTGCACATTAACTACCTAGCTAAGTAGCTAAAAACCGGTGCTGGGGTTCAGCTAGCAAAATATTCAACTAAGCCATCCTTAGCCTACTTGTTTAGTACTTAATTACATCGAATGAATTCCAGTTGGTTGCCTGTTTTCGAAAACAAAACAACACCGTGTACACGTTGGTACACAGGCTTTTTTATGAACCTCAAGTTAGATAATTTTTTTCTCTTTTACTTCAGGTGAGGAACGTTAACTGTGACCAGCGCGAGCGTACTAATCAGCTGGTTTAAACTGGTATGAAAAGATGCGCGCGCGCGTGTGTATGTGCAGCTGTGATTCTGGCAAATTCTTTTCCCAGCCTTAATAAATCATGATTTAATACACTTACCGACTGATCAGTTATGAACTGAAATCTGCATAGCTGTCGTGTAGTGAAGTAATTTAGCTCACTCTCTGTGGAAATAATATGGCAACCAAAATTGGTGTAATTATTATCAGTGTGGTTTAAAATTCATAACAGACCACCTGCCAAATACGGGTCAGGTTTAGTACTGGCTATTAATTCAGTTAATTTGGCAGGCAATGTGGTGGGAAACCTTTCTGTCCATCAAAGAAAAGGCAATATGAGAAAATGGTTCAAATGCTTCAATGAGCACCCTTCTGGGAAAAAACAAACAAACAGTTTTTTCTGGCCGAATACTGTTGCGCAAAATTTTATTTTCCAGGACGCATAATGTACAGCTATATTTTATAAATCTCTATTTCATAACTATAACACAAGCTATCCAGAGCTAGTTGCTAAGGGCAATAAACGCATCTCTGCAATTTTCTAGCAGGTTATTGGGTGTTACTCGTGACGTAGTTTTGTAATCATCATTGTCTTGCCTTATTTGTATCTGCTGCCGAGCGCTACTGCGCATGCGCAAGGCAAGCAGCAGCCCTGTTATCTTTCTGTATATTCACATTGTATTGATATTTGTGTTTACAATTTGCACTAAACAAATCTAGGTGATTTTTATGAAATTGTTTGAATACCAGTGTAGGCAGCAGTTTCTGGCAGCATGAAGCTAGTAGTCAAAAAACTCCCAAAGAAATGCATCTATCATAGATAGAAGTATTTTTTTAATAATATTTTAGTATTCAAACTATGCGGTAGGATATTTTGGCAAAGTAGGAAAAACTGAAAAAAAGTTCTGTAATTCTTCCAGGGCAGCAAAAAAATAGTCAAGAAAGATTCAACTGAGGAGGATAAAACTGCTAAACCGAATTGACCCCATATACCATGGCCCCAGCTACTAAGGTAAGCAGATTTTTGTTTTAATAAAATCACATAAAGAGAACCTAGACCTGCATAAGTCCTCAATTCTCTAAAAAATTAGGTGTCTAAGGGACGGTCTTTTTGTCTGTCAGTCAGTCGAGTGTGTCAAGATTTTTTTTCAAGTAAAAATGTGGCAATCATTTTATTAGACCATGCTTTGACTGGTTTCCAGCTGCCTTATTACTTGACTGCATTAAAGAACATCTGAGCTTTTCTAATTGCCTGACTGTTGCATTATTTTCTTAAAAAACACTGGTCTGTGAGGTTTCATTTTTTTGTGGTTATTCCAGAATTTTTCCCTTTCTAACAGCACTTACCATCTCCTAAAAATGGTCTACCAGATGAACAGCTTGGTGTGTGATTTGGCAATTTAGCTGGATTTTTCAGCAGAGGTACAGGCAGTTACATTTGGGATTATTAATCTTTTCATTCATGCATTCATTTTCAGTAATCTCTTTATCCTGCTCAGCATTGGGCCTCATTCATTAGAAGTTCATAAGAAGAAAATTCTTCTTAATATAAACTTACTCAGTTTTCAGGAAAATCTGATTTGTTCATAGGTAAGAACAGAATCTACACACACTCAAGAGTATGCTTATGCACTGACATGTTTTTACAAAATAATTTCATGGCATTTTCTTCAATTTTACAATTGTATAATATTATAGGATTTAAATTACAAAGGTTTTTTTTTATTATTTATCATTTAAAAATAATTTTCCTTCTTTTACCAATTAATATAAAATACATGAACACTATAAATAAAGTAGAATAAAAAAATTAATACAAATGAAATAAAATAAAATAAACAATACCCTAGCACTTCAATTCAGGTGTGCCCTTCTCCGGAGACAGCGTTCATGTACAGTATCCAGTATCTTGTTCAGTTGTTTTTACTGTATTGTTTAATAAAGCATTGTCCCTTAAGATAATTAAGTATGAATTATGTTCACTCTTTCATGCAAAATAGAATTATTACTGTGTGTGTGTGGGGCTGGCTGATGGGGGCGTTAGGGGAGGGAACACAGCCCTGTTATGACAACGTTATGACAATGAAACAAAATGTTTCAGAACATCAAAAATTGGGATGCAGAAAAAATCAGTGCTAATGCAACCACCATCCAGACCATCAGCGCACAGTGCATGAGCCAGGAGCTAACCACATTGCACAGCAAGAAAATAGATTTCGGCAACAACAAGCATTTTTTTCTTTTTCTTCAGACGTCACATTTTGACATTATCGTCTTTGGACAATGGTCAGTTGTACCCAAATACAATTCTGAATACGACTATGTTAATCAGAAAATTTGATCGTTGGGCCCAAATCCTTGTTCACAATGATTTAACATAACATCCCAGCTGTATGAGGAAAGTGTCATGTATATGTCTTTAGCAGTCCTCAGACATTATAAGAGCTCAGAGTGTCTTTAAAGCCAACTCTGTTTCTTTCTTCAGTTCGAGTCTCAGGCAATTTCCTTGCTGCCTGATACAAACCTGTCCCAGCCAGTCCTTTCATCCCACATCTAATGTTTTGATGGCCACATGTGCAGTAAGGAGCATATAAACTCTTTCTTTTTCTCTATATTATTTTGACTACAGGAGATACAGTGGGTCAGCAGGTAGCAATGCTGCCTCACAGCTCCCTGGTTTGATTCTGAGCTTGGATTACTATCTTTTTGAAATTTCATACATTTTTCTAGCATCCATGCATCTGACTCCAGGTTCTCAAAAACATACTGAAGATGACTGGCAGCTCTAAATTGCCCCAGGTGTAAATTGGCATGTGATGCTCTATGGTAAACAGGCATCACATTCAGTCTATGTACCTTCCCCTTCTAGGAATCACTGCAATCCTAATCAGGATAAACTGCTCACTGAATATAAAAGAATGTATAAATATTTTGGAAATATTCCCCTTGAATGTATATGAACCGTAAGACTACCTGATTGACCTGGTGTTAGTTGTTTTTCTTGTTTCAGCTGAAGGCTTCTCAGCATGCCTGGCCTCTTCTGTTATTACGCTGGTAATAAATCAAAAAAGGAGTACAAATGTTTAATGTTAAAATGTTGTCATCACATGTTTACTCCAGATGTCTCACACCACTACACTTCCACAGGCTGTCCCGTGACTGTCGTTTCTGCTGTTTTTTTTTTTTATAAGGTCGTTTAAAATCCAAATAATAAAGATTAATATATAAACATGTAATAGGTGTGAGTATTGTCACTGAGAGGTTATAAATGTCATTAAATTAAATTACATTTCATACTGTTCAATAAGCAAAAGGTCATAAATAATACA
>JAQQZR010000039.1:19787274-19808251 GCA_030068235.1 Notoglanidium macrostoma | reverse complement strand
GCTAACTGCACTAACATTTCCATTGGAAAAAAAAACCCTGTCCTGTGGAGAAATGTTGACTTACTTTCCGCTTCTTTTTAAAGAACTTCCTCGTGTTCGTTGTGTCTGGGGAGCAAATATTGCAAACAATTGATCATCAACCAAGAATCCCCTACTGTTACTTACAATAAATAAGGCAAAGCTTCGGCTATTCCTAATATTTAGGAGTATATTTAGTTGAACATTAATTTACTGCGGCCTAGGGTTAATTTTGAGGGCATGTAACAAAAGAATAAGGTTTTAGCAAAAGTTGGACATTGTGAGATGGCAATGGGGCTGATGTTACCTCGTCCAGTACCGAGCAGCAGCACCTTTACCGTCTATGGCTGTACTGATAATTCACTTCACTTGCGTGTGGTTTGTTGTTGTAGGTAACCAGGGAAACCGGGAATGGAATTTCAGTGGTGTTCTCATATTCTCATATCGATCAAGTAGAATGGAATGGAAGTGTTGTGGAATATTCGCGACGCAATAGAAACAGGGCTCGGTGAACTAATATTTTATGTTAAATGTGGGGGGTCCAAACGAATAATTATGAAATGTGACGGGGACACGCCCCCCTCAGGTTTAATGGCGGCGACGCCCATGCTTTTGTTTCACTTTCTTAATAACCAACAATAATTATTTACAAACATTGGTAAAGTTTAGAGTAAAATATCATAGCCTATTAACTAAATGAAAAAAATTACTAAATTGATTAACTGTTCCTTTTATTAACAGTTAATGACACTTTCTTAAAAATTAAAAACATTTACACAGAAGACATCTACCTCCACGTCACGGGTCTTCCTGTTATTGCGCCCTCTGCTGTCTAATTAACGCAATTCCGGCTAGCAAAAACGGAGCAATTAATCACAGTTCATTTTTATTTCCATATATTTGAATCATCACAATTTTGGATCATGATGGATCGATGCAGGATTTATCATTACTATTTATTATGATTTAATTCAATGTGCTACACTAGGGGAGATCAACTACAATGTTGCTATAGTTATTAGTTAATTATCATGGTTACAAGTCAAGATGGTCACGTCACTAAAACAGGTTTAACCGAAGTCTCAAAAACCTAGAAATAACGTCACCTTAAATCTGATATGATGTTTGAGACACAGCCCTTGACAACACAGCTTCAATTGTCAGAAAATGATTTCTGATCATGATTGGTAATTAAATAAGCATCAAAAGTATACAAATACGACACAAAAACACAATTGTGCTTAAAAACTATAAAAAGACATAGTTCATGCCTCACAATTTCTTATGAACAGGTACTCATTAACAGCTACAGGTAACCTGTCTTCAATAGCTTCTCTTCATCTGTGGTGAGTGTATTTTTTTATTCCAAGCTTAATTTGTTGAGCAAACATACTTATCCCTAGGCATAAAAAATTTTTGTTGTTTGGTTCCGGTTTCCGACCGACCCTGTCAATTTATGCGGGACCCAAATTTACTTTATGAGCTTGAGGAATCGTCGCGAAAAACGTAGCCACTTAGCAGTGATGCACGGTCGGTTGTTCACGAAGACAATCGTCGTCGTTGTTATGCGGTTGCTGCTGTTGGCGACGCTGGCCACAAGGTTACACACAAGCGCAGGATCGGGACACGGAGGTAAAGCTGTACAGTGTTTAATAACACAAAGGCAAAGGTACATAAGCGGTAGGCAGTAGAGTAGTCAAATCCAGAAAAGGGTCGAGCGATCGGCAAACACAGTCCAGAGGCAAATCCAAAAGAGTAATCCAAAATACACAAACAAGTCAAACACAGATAATCAAAACACGGGTATGAGAAACGCTCGGTGGATAACACAATGGCTATACAAATGCTTCGCAAAGACGAAGCGCATTAGGCAGTCTTTAAAAACACGGCACAATTAGTGTATGAATGAAAGGCACCTGCCTTCCTCTGATTGGCCTGTAGGCTGAGGAGCAGGTGTTCATGGGAGCTGTAGTCCGTGTTCTCTCAGGCAGAAGTGCGCGTTTCCGCGATGGAGATGAAGAGCGCACCGCGCACGTGGCCGAGATTTCACAGCGCGCAGTGCATGAATAGGCCGCGATTCATGACAGTCGTCCCTTACAAAGGCACTGATAACTTTGTATTTGTTGCGTTCCGAATTCTCACCAGTAGGTGGCAAGAACATAATATACACAGCACATATAGGCCTACTAATGTGCAGGAGAGTAAGAGTTGGCATCCCCCATATTACATTCAGGCTATCATCTTCAATTCATCTTTCTTTTACAATGACGGACATGTGTAATGTGTCAATAATTTGTCCGTGCAACACTAGCGTGCCAACCAAAATTGTGAGGTTGGGTTTCAAAACATTTGAAAGCATGCTTCCAGAGGTCAAAAACTGCCCTTGTACGTTCGTATCAGCAGCTGGCAAAGTTGACAGAGCTGACAGCTGGACAAACCTCGACAGCGATGTGGTATCCACCGCCGATCAGCAGCTTGGTTCGCTTGTCAGTGGCGTCATGTCTTTATTTCAGTTGAAATATTTAGCTTTTACATGCGCCCCAGAGCCAGAATCTGTCCCCTCCACGGCGCAAAGTAGGCGGCCTCTGTCCGCCTTCGAGATGCTGTTTCGTGCTCAGCAACTCACTCATTTGCCCCTGCCGAAAGTTGCACAGAACAAAAAGGAAGAGCTGAGAAATGACATCCTGGACAGGCTGCGGACCCGGGGAGTGGGCTTTTCAATTCCAGAGAGCACAAACCAAGGCTCATATTTGCTGACGGTAAGTGAACTATATGAATTATGGTAGGCCTATCATGACATTTTGTTAAAGAGAGATCCATTTTTCTACTTTAGCCAAAGGCTTTTGTAAGATATTTATTAAAAAAAAAAAAAAAAAAAAAAACCCCTACCGACCCATGACCTCAACTGACAACCAACAGGAACCAAACCTTTTTTTTTTTAGGCCCTACCCTGGTCCTGGTGTACCCCCTGTCCTGCATATTTTAAAGGCTTCCCTCCTCTAACACAAACACTTTAACCCAGGAAGAGCTGGTGATTAGCTGATTAATTGAATTTGGTGTGCTGAGTCCAAGGGAAACACTAATTCACACTATGAGGCTGAAAGTCTGCAGACATGTGATCATTTCATCCGTTTGTGGTTCTTCTCCAAAATGTTGCCACAAAGTTGGTAATGCACAATTGTATAAGACGTCTTTGCACACTGTAAAATTCCAATTTCCCTTCACTGGAACTAACCAAGATGCCAAAACATGTTCCATGAAGAGAGTGTTTGCTGAGGTTGGACTGGAAGAACTCGAGTAGCCTGCACAGAGCCCTGACCTCAACCCCACTGAACACCTTTGGGATGAACTGGAACGCCGACTTTGCACCAGGCTTTGTCATCTGACCTCAGCAATACTCTTGTGGCTGAATGATCACAAGTCCCCTCAGCCATGCTCCAAAATCTAGATTATTATAACAGCAAAGAGGGACTTAATCTGAAATTAGATGTTCAACAAGCACAATGGTTGTAATGGTCAGCTGGCCACATATCGGATGTAGCCCAAGGGATGTGAACTTGCCACAGGCCATCATACTTGCATTCTTTCACAATGTTACATTTAGTTATAATTCCTGGTGTAAAGACATTAAACAGTTATGTGCATTCGTCTAGATCAGAAGCCAATTATGAGATTTGAGACACAGCCTTTGACTTCCGGTGTTTGATGTCTATATCGGGTCACCCCTGCTAGCTGATAAAAGGGGCGTGGCTTGCTCCATGTTTCAGATATATAGCTTACTAATAGTTATACATACACGAGCTAATTACCTAGGTAGTTATTTTAAAAAAAAAAGTTAATAACAGGGAACTGCTAATATACCAAATTAAGCCACCAACGTGTGTCCTTGACTAGCACCCTTCGTTAGGAGTGGCAAAATTATTGAAAGCGATTTCCATCAAGATCATAAACATTAATTAACATGATTACGGGCTCGGCTCCAAAATCTATATATAACTAATATTAACCAATCAGAATGATGAAAGTAGACGGTTAAGATGAACAACTTACCAAGGAAGAAGTGACTATGAGAAGTCTTGAGGCATGTTGGGCCAAGAAAACGAATATTTCCTCTCCCAGGAGTTTCTTAACAGTGCCTCTGCTGTGCTTACAAAAACAGTGGCAGAAAACTGAGAAACACCAGTGAACCTTTTGCTGCTAGCTGACCAACCCTTCTGTGATAGTGAAAGTAAGATTAACGTTAGCAAGCTAAGCTAGTAGGATTTCGGCATGTCAATTCAACATGTAAAACAGTGAACGGACGGTGTAGAAATGCAACAATTATCGTTACTGTCCCTGATAAGTTGGATAAATAAATTTAGTAAGCAGCTTGCTTACACAAAACTAGAAATAATGCAATTATTGGTCAACATTAGCATTGCCTACTTTCATCCGGCTACAATTTATGACATCATCAGAACGCGCCATAGGGTGTTTTTTTTTTTGTACGCTAAGAGTTCTACAAAATATTAATAAACAGGAAAAAAAATTAATAAACGAGCAAATATAGAATACCATCCAAGTTTTAAATGTAATTCAAAAGCTCAAGCAGAAAAATCGATTTACAAAATTTCTTGTTTTTCTAAAAGCATAAATTGGTTAATGTGGATGTATAATTACATAGATCAAGATATTAATTTGATCTATTTAATTAATTACAAAATAGCTATATACAGTAGCCTACTGTGCCAAAGTCTTTAGCACGCAAATGTTTTAAATACAATTTTCGTCTTAAATGATTGTTTTATGACTTCTGTATTACTGAGTCAGTATATTACCTTTCCAATAACAAATTAAATGTGACAATAATGCTTGTACGTCAATAAAGAAAGTAACATATATAAAGTGTTAGTTTATTACTGTTTACTGCTCTGTATAGTAGATTTTGTTTATGTAGACCTGTTTAACTGTATTATAATTGAAGTCTCCCACATTATAAATAACTCATGCTTCTCTCACATGAAAAATACTTAAAGTATCAGATACAGGGTAAAACCTATGCAGTTTTGTCATGTGCTGGTGAGAGCACATTTAGTTATTTATTTATTTTGCATATTACACTTTCTTGCTTTTAGGGATTTGCTGCTCCTAAGATCTCCTGTGAACTCCTGATATGCTGTGAGCTGTAATGTTGTTGTTGTTTTTATATCATATTAATCATCCTGAATGCTGGAATATTAACAGATGAACAACTAATGCATAAAGAACGCATTAACAATGAGTTAATAAGAAACAATAAAAAGCTTTCCTTTCTATGGACAGTAACACCTCAGAGAAAACGAGTTTCTCGCCCTCCTTCCCTTCTCCCATTGAAACCACGCCCCTGACTACGCTGAAGGATTTGATTGGACACTGATTGCATTTCAGTGTGGTAGGACTGCAACTCACTGATGAAAGTGAAATGCAATGCAGGTAGAATTCCATGTACAGCTGTACTTCTGAAAGTGTTTAATTCAGTGTTTAATTCTTTAAACAGAAACTGTTTTTACACTGAAGAGATGAAGCGATGTTAAGTACATTGAAATCAAAGTTTTGCTTTTCATTGTGGCAGATTTTGTTTATTGCTTTTCGGGTTATTCAGCTGAAATTATTATTTGCACAGATGTAGGTTACTGAGAACAGATGTGGATTGTTTTGCTTGGTTATTAAAATGATCAAGCTTGTTTATTAAATAAGCATTTATTGTCCATCAATTATAATGTATATATTTAAAATACAAGTGTACGCTGTAAATACATCACCGCCACCTACTGGACATATTTTGACCTGCAATGAAAAATTAATATGATCATTCAAAAAATTTATTATTGGATTCAAAGCCTGTTAAATGCAACACTAGTAATTATAGTAAAGATAGAGCAAAACTTCCACACTTTTATTTTCTTTTGCATTTGCTAGTAACTTCAATAAAGAAGCTACAGCTAATAATAAGCTAATTATGAAACCAAATTGATCATTTATGAATTGGTGCATCAGTGAATAGGTCTAATCAATAAAGAACAGCTGTGAGAATTATGACATGTTAAAACATGAGCCCTTTTTAGGATGTCCATTTTATATAAATAGGTTACAATAACATACAGAATGATTGTCAAGCTACAATATTAGAGTCACATTCAGGGTGTATGTGGGTCAGTGGGATCTGGCCAGGAATGTATAAATCAATGATTATCTGTCTCAATATGAAAAAAATCTGTATGTCCTGTAGCCATTAATATTTTTTTCCTTCCCTTCTTGAAGGTGATCGAGCTCTAGAAACACTCTCTGCTTGTACGGCTGAGTCATGGAACCTTCCAGCACATCTTAAACACAAGGAAGGTTACCGAGCAACAATATGAACATTCACCATGGTAGGATTCATTAATCTGAGGACAGCCTGGGACGAATCCCACCACAGGGACTCATGACTAGGACTCATGTCCTAGGCACATTCACCTGATCTATAAATACATTTTTGAATTCAGTGAACAGTCCTCAGGTTCACTTCTTGAGCTGTAGCCAGTTGGTTTTCCTCCCCAAGACAAACTGGATATTTTCCCTTTCATGCTGTATAAAAGCAAGGTAGTAGACAGTCACTAACCCAATATAATAAAATAATAAAGAAAACTGACTTTTATTGAGGTGTCAATAAAAAATAAAACAAATAAATGACAAAGATGATTTAAAAGAGCAGTGAAGAAACAAAATGTACATCAGCCATTTCTAAACAGTAGCACCGTTTGCCTGGGAAACGTTATCAAGTAGAAAAACGTGTGTATAATTCAGTTATCCAAGGCCAAATCGCTGCAAACTAACATACCAGATGAATGGTGTGGCTACTTCAAAAACTGATCAATAAATAAAAAAAAGAAGTACAGGCCTCATCTGTATTCAAAGTACACCTAGTTCAAGGGTTGGCCTATTTACAGATGCGTTAGTACATTATAACATTAGAATATTTAAACAACAATGAAAGGCACAGTCTTGATGCTTTTCAACGCCCTGTTAAATTGATCATCTCTCCGACAGTCCTGTCTCAGCTCCCACACTGGACATCTTATACTAAAGAAAGTGAATGTAATGTGGATTTCCTTTAAAGATTTTAGACTTAAGGGTCCACAAATGAGACGGAAATGTATCTGACACCCGCCGTAGTGGGCAAGCCTTCGTGATAGTGTGTTAATCGGCCCGGGTGCATAATGGCCCACCCTTTCCTCTGAGCCTTTACGGCGCAGTCGTACCTCAGGAACCGGCTGCCGCCACCCTGAACAAAGAGAAAGAAACGAGCAGGTATGATAATCATAGAGTAACACTTGCTGATGAATTAAACACTGCCCAACATTACACCATTATTAATTCACATGAGCTAATCTTGTTTTCACTTGGTACATTATATTTTGGAAGTTTAATTATGATAAGCAGTTAATAATGCAGAAAATGCAGTTACTTTCCAGCTTCTTTTAGAAACTGATACCAATATACATATAATTAAAGAAATGAAGCTTAAACTTATAAACAATAAATAAATAATCTGAATGAATCTTAGTCAACTAACTTTACCTTTTTTTCAGTGATTATAAAGTGTTTTTTTTACTGATGAACAACACACAGAAACATGATGATAAAGATTATGTGAGATGCTACAGTTGATGAAAACCGTACTTTCTTATACATAACTAGACTTAACCACAGACACTCTGCACATGGGCTAATGAGTGTCTGATATCTTTTGAACACTTTTCTGGCCAGGAGCTTCAGAATCCAAAGGGTTACAATCTGATTGGCTCTTTTTTTCTCCTGATGTTTGATGCGAACATTTTTTATTACAAATGTATTAGTCAAAAAAAAAACACACTCAATATAACAAATCTGACCACTGTCTGATCAGAAATACTACACTGGCAGGCCTACAGGAAGTCAAATGGAACAAAGTAACAGGAAGTCTGTTTAATGTGAATTTTCTGAAGCCATGATGCCAATTTAGATCTACATCCAACAAACGCTTGTTAATTCCTCAGTGAACCAACAGAAAAAGCATAATGACTTCACCAACACAGAAACACTTCAGTTTTCAGCCTCAACATGCTAAGCTTCAAAGTAAAATCCTATCAATAATACACCTTCATATGACATGTAATAATATGTCCCTGACATTTTAATCCAGAGGTGTTCAATTCCTCTATGCAGAAAAAAGGCGCACAGGGCACATTATTTGACACACAAACACCACACTCAGGCTCTCACTCACCTCATAGTCAATCCCCACTTGATTGAGGGCAATATTTATAGTAAAAGTGGAGGCGTCATGATGAGGCCTTAACGAGGGCTGCTCATCAGGTTTATACCTAACTATAAACGCCAAGTCAAACTGAGCCTGCAAGGAGACACACACAGACACAAAAGAAGTCATGCAGCATTCACAAACAAGACAGCACCCCACAAGAGCGAGGAGAAGACGACAAAGGAAAAGCCCAGCTCCCCTGCATCTTTACAGCTGCCCGAGTGTCGCCTTTCGTTGTGTTTTCAGTGCAGATCCATCTGTCGAACGAGCCTCATTTACCTGATAATCAATGCCTTTTCTGTTGAGAGCGATGTTAGTAGTAAAAGTGGATGTGTGATGATGCGGGATGAGTAGGGGCTACACTACAACGTTCAGGTAGGATGTACACCACAGAACTTTGTGCTCTTACGGTTTTATTGACAAATGATGCCTGGGCCACATTAAAGGACAATCAGGCCGATTTTGAACCCATTTTGAGGTAAGTCTTATGCTGTGGTGTGAGATGTATAAAATCCAATCTTAATCCTGGTGAACTAAACATGTATACTAAACATTGTGTACAGTGTAAGGGGAATGCATGATGTCTCGTGTGATAACAATTAGCTGTCATCATCCATGCTTGTTTTGGTCCGATTTGCAAAAGCGTCGAAAATCTGCTCATTAAACGACAATTCAGAATTCTGAAAAGAAACTGTGAAATCGGTCATTATATCCAAGGATAACTCTGTATAAATCTGGCAGTGTGACACAGATGTTAGTGGCTCACTGGACTTTTCCAAGTTACTTAATTTGCATTATCTGTTCAACCTGCATGAATAATTTTGAGGGCAACTGATACAATTTTAATAACTTTCACTTATACACAATATAATCATCTCTTAGCTGTAAAACCAGCATGATCCAAAAAAAAACAAAAAAAAAAACGTATTGTGCAATCTTACTTCAAGACAGTACATAAAAACATGAAAATGATCTCAGTATAGAAAGGGTAATATTCTATACCTTAAACAAAATAAGACTTACATTCAAAGAGAGTGAAAAAAAAAAAAAAAAAAAGAGTCATAAAGGCTTTACCCTTGTGTAATACCCAGGAAATATTTTCTCCGTCATTGGTGCTATATACTCCAAGAGGAACTTGTGCCACTCTTTATCAAAGTTGACCTGATTCATGTGAATATCAATAGTCGGGACGTTCTCGTAGCCACCCGTTATCCGATTGTCCTGCAAAATAAAACAAAAAGTATTAGGTTTTAGCTGTACGAGCTGTACGAGCTCTTTTTCTCTGGGGAAAAACTCCATACCATATTGCCACCTCCTGACCACTGGCCGAAATGTTCCATTTCTTCAATAAGGTGATCACAGGCCACGTCGGTGAAAATAGGAAACCAGTATACATCAGGGCATGGCTGTATGTCAGACAAAGATGTTAATCAGTAAGGAAGGTACTTTCAATAATCCATCTACAAATGTACAATAAAAATAGTCCACAGACTTCCGTCTCTGATACGTACTGTTTCTACTATACTGCCTTTCAGAACTCTTGAGTAATTTGGGTGAATGTATCGCTCTTCCCATTCCTGCAAAAAACAAACAAACAAACAAAAAAACAATCATGTAGTGGGGAAAAAAATAAATAAATCAATAGTCGGTTAAACACAGAAGCAACCTAGCAATGTGCTATTAGAAACCTCACAGAGTTGCACGTACCACAGGGTTTTCAAAGATCTGCCAGAGATCGTTGTGAAGGTGAACCGTCTGGTAGTTTTCTGTATTCAGGATTCGGCCATAAGTATGCATATTTGTTACAAACATGAAGACGCCCTTAAAGGAAAAAGAAGAATTGGACTACATATATGTAACGGATTACAATCTTTAATGACCTAACATGACTAAAAATATTGTATACCCAGTATGTCACCTGGACATACAACTTCACGCCATGCTTCATGATGCTTGTTGTATTGCCAGAAATCAACAGAGTAATCAATATTCAGGATCTGCTCTCACAATTAAGAATTATATTGCTTTCATATAAAAAGTGTGTAATGCTTTCCCATGACCTGTAATTGACCCATGACCCCAAATATTCGAATACGTACATGTATTTGGGTTTAAAGCTGAAATGGGCGTGGCCTAATTTTTATTTTGTAAATAAAAATGTTTAGGAGAAGAGCCTGGTGTGGTCTTCTGCTGTTGTAGCCCATCTGCCTCAAGTTTTATTGGGTAGTGTGTTCGGAGATGCTTTTCAGTTACCGTAGCCTTCCTTCCAGCTCAAAAGCTGTCTGGTCATTCTCCTCTTACCTCCATCATCAACAAAGCGTTTCCGCCCATAGAACCATAGAACACCTTTTTTTTTTTCTTTTTCTTTTTTTGCACCATTCTGTGTAAACTCGACAGACTGCTTTGTGTGAAATTCCAGGAGATCAGCGGTTTCTGAAAAGCTTGCACCAGCCCATCGAGCACCAACTGCTTTTCCACTTGGATCAGAGCTCTGGTATGCTAAAGCTCACCTGCCAAAACCTATATTGCAAAACACCACTACACAATGGTTTTTTCAAATGGATGATGTGGCTGCATCTTGTTAGATGTGAACTAAATTGCACTGACCTGGTCGCGCACTCTGGAGCAGAAGGCCATATCTGGGTCAAGGGTCGCCGAGTGGAAGAGATCAGGAGCCTTCAGTTCGTTCCTCAGAGCATCCGCTCTCACCAGGTACACCTGGGATACATACGGAACGTTCCAGATTCCCCTGTGGGAAAACACACACCAAAAAAATTATATATACACATTACAATATGTCAAGCTCAATCTGTTTCCTACAATAAACAAACTACTAACAAAGTAGTTCATGCAGTGATCACTCATTAACTGTCAAGCAGTTTCCAATATTAGGCAAGTAGCGATATATCGTGCATGGATAAATCGTGCTAGAAATTTATGACACTTCAAATCGATGGAAATAAAAATGAACTGCAATCACTCACTCAGTTTTCCCTAGCTGCAACTGCATTATTTAAACAACAGAGGGTGTAGTAATGTACAATAGCGTTAATACACGTGACGTCACTGTTGGCGGAATTAACACAGCGCTAATGCTGCAAAAACCAGATCTAAAATGGGAAAGAGCTTTCATCCAGTTGACTTTACAAACAGAATCGCCAAGAAATCGGAGCTCTCTTTTTATTTGCAAAAGCTACAGAAAAGAGAAGCAAATGGAGGAAGGTGTTTTATGTTTAAGCTGAGTGCAGAATTCACAAACGTTCATAAATTTGAAGAAAATATTTTTCTTCAAAGACGTTTTTTTTTTCCATTTTTAATAAAAGGAATATTTTAGTTAATAGGCTATTATATTTTACTCCAACCTTTACGAATGTTTCTAAATAATTATTGTTTTAGTATTATTATAGTTTAGTATTATTATTATTAAGAACATGAAAAGTATATATTTTTTTAATTTAACAATAGGAATATTTAAGTTGATAAGGAATAGGAAAATAAATGTTGAATTTTTTGGTAATAAAATGTTATCATTTTAACTTTTTTTTCAGAAACAGCGTGGTAGAATTCAATCGTGAACCCAATATCATGAATAAAATCAAATTGTGAATTGGGTGTATCGTTACATGCCTATCAAATACACATGTCCTTGGTGGGTAAATTTTTAAAAAATGCTTAAGACAGACTTACATTCTGCGTCCCTGAACGATGTCCACATAATCCTCAGACCTGGCGTAGTAGCCATCAACACTAAGAGCGCCCCAGAAATTAGACCATAGCCTTCCAGGCTTGCTCATCATTGGTGTTATGAAAGGCCTGCGGAGTAAGGCATGAGACGGTGATTTCACAACGACAACAAGGACCCATTTAATAATGAAGTCTATGCACTTCAGTGTGAAAGCTGCCCCTTCAGTACCACAATAATTCCTATTATAGAAAAGTGTATCATGGAATACTTCATTCACTTATCATGATGTTACAGAAAAGTGACACACACTTTTAAAACTGCAAACAAAAAAGGTCTTGCTTACTTATTTAGCTCAATTAGGATCTTAAGCGCGTCTTCGTTTTTCAAAACCACATCTGCATCCATGGCGAAGAAGTACTCGCAGTCAGTGTCTTCTCGACACATATCACTGTGAGAAAAAACAAATACAATCAGCGTCTTATTCCATCTAATTCTTATAACTACACTCATATTCTAGGCATAACACACAAGACAAGCGCTGGTAAAACTCACAAGCCTATATTGCGTGAGGTAATGTGGTCAACCCCCTCATCGGGCCCAATCAGCTTCACAGCCTGATACTCTGCCTCGTGATTCTGTAGAAAAGCGCTGACGTGCTGGTCATGATGGGGCTCCTGGAAAAGATCATACAAAAATCAATTACACTGGGAGACAATACACTAAAAAAAGCAACTCGATTTAAGAATGAAAAATACTTTGGTGTAAAAGGTCATTGTGAAAGTGGTTCCATTTAAAAATTTCATGGAATTGTTCGGGGATTGTTTTTTTGGCTAACGACAAAATAAAATATTTGTGAGCACCCTAACTGACATTAATTACCACCTGACAAGAACAAACCATGTACTTGAGCATTACTGACTGCTCAGATTTACAGTGTATTTGGCATATATCTGTCAAACCATAAAACAGCAGCTGTGATTTAAAACTATCCGAGAGAGCAAAATATTTACATAATGATTAAAAGGGTTGTTTGGAATGAACTGAAATGATGAGGAATAGCATCTCACCTGGTTGTAAATGAAGAGTTTAAGGCGGTTTTTGGGGTACTGGAGACGGACAAGGCGCTCAAAGAAGACCGTTAGGAAGGGAGTTGGCTGCTGAATAAAGATGCCGATGACCACTCCTGGATACTCGCTCTCCTGCAGAGGAGTGACAAGCTCAGCATCCATAATGTAAATAATTCCTGCTGAGAATCAACTAGCCTTGCCATTTCCAACAGGTAAACTCTTCAAATTTATTATTTATTATTATCAGAATTCTGACATCATCGGACAGTAGCCTTATTTAATCTTATCTGGAAAGTTTCTTATTAAGCAATCTCTTAGTTAAATAACTAATGAATAATAAACTTATCAGAGAAAGGCAATTAGAGCTTAATAAGGCTTGTAAAAGTACAGTAGACTTGTTCTGTACACTTGCTTATTATGCTTATAGATCATATTTCGAACATCCACAGCTAAAAGTTCATCATTGTTCATTCTGGATGAATTGCGAACCTTATAAAACCAAGTTTATCTGTGAGCTTGGAAATAGGACTTTTAATTTTGTAAATTAGTACATGGAAAAAAAACAGACCCAATAATACAACAGCAATATTACACCAAAACTAAATGAATAAATGGAAGAGAAAAAAAAGCCTTATAATAAATATAATACATTAAGAATTACTGCATCCTTCTGCTACTGCAAACGGTATGTAGTTACAGTAAGAGTGTAAAATCCTACAACTTTAAGAAGTTAAACGTGTAAATCCATCCAATATTGTTGAAATGAACAAAAAAAAAAATGAAACAAGAATGAATGAAAATATGGAGCCTGGATTTTTAAAGGATTTCTTTACTTACACAGTCTGCCATAATAGTAGACTCATTATGTGTCAAAAGTAAATTCCCACCTTGAGTCCTGACAGAGGCCGCAAGTCCTCATGGCAAACCGTACAGCCAGTCTCGAAGGTCCACACTTTAGGGATGTAGTTGCCCAGGTAATTTATCTGAAGCTGGAAACCGCATGCGAGTGGCGATGAATAACATGAATACACAACCGTTAACGAATAGTAAGCACTTTAATGAAATAGAGATTTTCTAAGGAATATTACAAAGAATTAGGCCGTCTACCTTTGTAGGTCCATTTCCATGGACAATAACAGGTAGGGTGTCATAGAGCACATTTCTGGCCCGCACTCTCCCGTTCTCAAACTTTAGTACCACTTCATCTGCTCGGAAAAGGAAAAACCCATCCCATCAACAATCCCTTTCAAGTTTCTTTGTAATAGTTAGAGCAGTGTGTTGTTAAATGACCCAGAAAGATAGGTTTTCCACTGGGATGGAGAAAGAAAGCTCTTTTGTCCTGCACTATTTCCTCCAGATTTTTGCAGTTATCTAAACAAAGAATCACATCTCCTGCACCACGTGATTCTGGTATCTTTCATCTACTGCCAATCCAGGAAATACAGTAAAACTGAAGTGAGCAGCTTGATCAAGTGCTTAAATGTTTATTGAGACTTACTGATAATATAGAACAGACTGTTTTCTTCAATTCCACCCCTATAAAGTAAATAACATTTAACCAAAGCATCTGGCGGACCATCCTCAATTTAACCAGCAGTCCAGCTGTTTACGCTGGTTTTAAAACAGCCACTCGAGTGTGAGAGCTGAAGTGTTGAGAGCACACAGAAGGTTTCTCTTAGCACCCAGCAATCGCAGGACTGAAGTCCAGAATAAGAATGAATGGTGGCTTTGCATTCAGCTGGCCTACGTGTGCACAGGCACATCCTACAGTTGACTCTCACATTCCACTCCCTCAGGCAAAAAGGAGGCAGGCAGGAAAGCAAGGGCTTACTGAAGCTTGGAAGAACGCCAAGGCTCTAGCTTCCACCCCTGCAGAGAGCCCTCATGGAGAAAAGAGCCCAGGCTCAATGCAAGATAGATCAATTCCATCCTCTACCTTTCCATCAAAGCATGCCAAATCTAAGGCCTTGTAAAACAGGAAATTTACAGAAAGAAAGAGGGAAGGGTTGTTTTTTTCAAGCCCTCCTAGTGTAGGGTTTTATAGGCCATGAAAGCTGCACTTTCTTGGACTAGTCAGCAACTTTGCTTCCCTATAAAGAACAGTCCAGTAGGCTTTCTTCTCTTGTCCCTTCGAAGTCTTTTGCTTTGCTTTTCCCACATTTACACAAAACACACTCACCTAGAGCTCCGTCCAGGTTCTGGAACAACCTGCACTTGCTGTCAAGAGTTATATTTATGGATTTCTGGGGAAGAAATAACAAAGGAGAGAATGTCAGCACCAAAACACCTTACTGATGCACAAAGACAGGAAAAGGAGACAAACTTCCTCTTCTTTCTCTTACAAAACGTGAATGATACAGATGAAGCTCACCCGCTTCTCAGGGTTGATGTATATCTTGGTATAAAACAGCTGGTCACTGTCGTCATCTTCCCCTGACCAATCAGACACCATCTGTTGAAGGTTTTGGGCATAGCCGATGAAGCCTGGATACAGAAAAGGAAGAAGTGCTTTGAGTGCTAGAGCAGAAACTGGTGGTAAAACAAATGAAATCGTCCTACGGTTTCATGTCTCAAGTTCCCACATCTGATTTTCACATTATCATGGAAAGGGGGGGCAGTACTGACTATCAAACATCGCCAGATCGTATCACAGCTGTTAGCTCACTACATCAGCTCATAACAATGCAGTGAACACAGTCAGGAATGTCAATGAGAAGGTAGGGGAAAGGGGCAGCTTCCAACTACAAAAAACTTCACTCATTGTGCAGAATCCCGAAGAATTACTTCTTTAAAAATACAATGTGGAAACATTTTAAACCAATTTCGTGTACATCACAGCGATGTTGAATTCCCAAAGCTGACTGATCCAAAGGTGCTGATTCATTTTCCATCACAGTTCCAGCTGCAAGACTTGTTCTAGTACGTTATACTTTCCATGGTGATTTTCTAAGCCTAGTTCATGTCGGCTTCTATGGTGGACGCGCTACATAAATCGATAAAACAAAATAAGAGAAACCATGTAATGCGTGTGTATTTGCATGGTGTAACAATCTGTGAGGAGATGCTGGTCAGGGAACAACTGTTTACAGATGTAATAACAAAAGTGATAATCAACTTTGGTAACCATGGTAACAAGCAACAAACCAACCCAACATGATTATTTTCCAGTAACAGCACTTTTAATTTCTTACTTATATGAATGCATCCTTAAATTAATTACTACTTATATGAAACTACACTACAGGTTCCTAACCCTTGTCCTGGATTACCCACTGTCCAGCACATGTTAGTGTTTTCCCTGATCGAACACCTCTACTTTGACTGTTGAAGGGATGTTAAGTAGCTGATTAGTTGAATCAGGGGTGTTGATGCATGGAAAACACTTCAATGTACAGGCCAGAGGGGTCCCCAGGACCAGGGTTGGGAATGTCAGTGCAAATATTAGCGACTTCAAGTCCTAACAGCCTAGCTAACGATGTTTGCCATGCCAACAATGAGACAAACATGCCTCCTGCTCCGAGAAACCTCTTCCCTTCTCTGACATGTGGGTACTTGTCCTCCAGATGGCGGTCCGGCCAGATGAGGGTCTCAGCAGAGAAGACCACCTTGTGCTTGGTCTGCTGGAACTTCTTCAGCAGTTCTTTTGGACCCGATGAGAAGATCACGTCATAGCTGCAGGGCATCCGAGGACAAGATTAAAGATTTACATTTTTAACGCTATGGATTAGCTTTAATCACCATTAAATGACCATTTTTTTTCCAAAACACAACTTTACAAATAGTGCAAATCTCAATGAGAATTACATGCAGTGGTTAAAAAGCCACTGCTTTCCCACATCATCATCAACAGTGAGTGTTCCTTCGGTGGCAGCATGGTGACACTTAAGGAAAGTGTTTTAAACCATGATGTGGACAGTCCATCCATTACATGTTCACTGCAGTGGATTATCATTTTATGCTATGAAACTATTGCTTCATGTCAAAAAGGATGTCTTGTAACTTTTCAGTAAAGTGTTATAAAAAGCATTAATACTTTTAAAAAGCATCATCCTGAACTTCAGTTTTCACTTCAGCCAAGGATTTTCATTTCAGTGTAACATTAGTTTGAACAGATGCATAATTTAGTAAAATAAATCACCCGCAGGCGTATATACCTGTCTACAAAGAGGATGATTTTGTCCTCCTCCTTTATGCTCGCCAACGCAGACTTCACATGTCGCACTTTCTGTCCTCCTCCTGGTGCAGACATGTAGTCCCCACCGGTCCATTTCTCACCCCTCCCAAGAACCTACAAAAGGACAAAATAAATGATAGTGAGTTTATCATTATGAGCAACAGTTGCACATGTGCACATGCAGATTTTTGCAGACACTTTCTGTACCTTAATTGTGTAGTTAAAGTGCCGTGCAGATCTCATGAACCGCCTAAATCCATCTGTTTCTTTGGTAGCTACAGTTAATACAAGGAGCTTTTCTGCAGGGGAAAAACATGCAGAAATGACATTATTTTTACAATAAAGTCACAAGATGCCATGTTGTGGGCATTGGTGTTATCGAGTTTTATGTTCCTTTAACTTTATGCAACTTAAAAATAACCGAGTAGTGGGTATCTTTATTGCATTTCAAATTACTGTGCACAGATTTAGCTCTCCGCTGCAGGCCAACAAAAATTATGGAGTAAACATTTTCCTAACATCTTGTAAAAATCCAGCTGCAAGAAGCTTTTTTCTTTTCTTTTTTCGCCTGATCTGAGGGTTTCAACTTTACATGTGAAGTTTGGCAAAGAGGATGGATGAGAAAATAACAGTACAAGTGTGAATGCAAATATTAGAGATGTGTAATGAAAGAGCATAAGCAGTGTACTGAAATGTATTAGCCTAAATAAATGTAAAACTGCTATTACAATTAAAATGTATTTTCTCTTCGATAACGCTACCTCTTGAACTCCTGTAAGTGATTACACCCGTTTATGGCAGGCTGATCTTATAGCTAAATAGACTAGTTTCTGCTTTGCGTTAAGGATGAATGACATGCTGCATTAAAAATTAAAAACCACACGTTTTTACATCATTTAATTTCTTTCAAAGATGCAAATCCAAATTGGCATAAAAATGAACAACCTCCTGTATGACAGGGATGTGTAAGCATCACAAATGAAGTTCATCAGTAATAGATATTTTAAGAGGTATGTAAACATTAAAAAAAGAATAAAGAATAATAATTTTATTAAACCATAGGGATCCCATTTAAATCAAACCCTGGCTGTATGACTAAATTATATCCTTTGTAACTTTTAAGTATCTTTGTGTACAGCAAATATATAAATATAAATAACATAAATACTTCATTTGAACTGTCAAATCATAAGAGCAAAAAAAAGGAACTTTATATTTTAATTCCTGACTCTTAAGAAGAAGTAGTAGAGTGTGTGTGTCTGTGTGTGTGTGTGTGTGTGTATAGCAGGAGTTATATGAAATGGGGAGACCTGCAGCCTACGTGCCTTAAGTGTGGTGAATAATGGGGACAAGTTCCACCTTTTTAAAGACATTAACAAGCGGATATTCTATTAACTTTAAGGGGAAATTTCTGTTTGTTTGGGGTTTTTTTTTTTACATTTATGGCGCAACTGTATTATTTGCTTACTCAGCTTTCACGGCTTTAAAAGGAAACAAAACGGTGGAAAAAAGCGGATCTTGTTTATGTGCCATATGACAGTAAAGTCTAATACCGAATAACAAGTTATCATTCATAAGAAAAGGGCTGAAATGAAGCAGGATACCTTGCAGAAGAAGCGGAAACCCCTGTGTTGGAAATTCCGGAAGGATAAATTTAACAGTCATACTTAAAATAATTTCAGCTTGACTGTACTGGAAAAATAGCTGAACAAAAAAAAAAAAAACCCTGCAATTTTACGTTTCTGTTTATATCCACGTGTTTAAAAACTGACTCCAAAAACAAAACAAAAAACAATGATGATAAAATAAAAATCCCAGCTGCAACATAACTAAACTGGCTCTGGCATGTACACTCCACGTCAGCGCCGCTGAGCTGAGCTGAGCTGAGCTGAACACACACACCAAATTTTGCCCGAATGTTATTATAAGCTCCACTCTTAATATTTTCCATAAGCCTAAACATTTAATCAACCATCAACTACAAGCCACGATTTGTTTATGCTACGTTTGCACACGCTAATGCTAGGAGATTTCTGTATCGTCAGTAAATCTCAGCCTTACCTTCAGGAATTGGTCCCTTTGGCTCACAGTGTAACGGGGAAAAAACGCTCAGGCACAACAGTCCAAATAAAAATGTTAGCGTTTCAGTCTTCATTATTATACTTTTTGAAAATCGTGGAAACTCTTGAGATAATACGAGTGTCGTGGATGGTGAAAACGTTTCGAGTAAAAGTTAGGCTAAGTTATATAAACAGAGCTAAGCCCACCCTTTCCATTGAGACTGCCCAGTTAGCTACGACGCTACGCTACTTTAGCATACAGCTAGCCAGTTACAGTAGGGGCAGGATAGGGATACAGTGGCTTTTTTAGGCCTACAGCTTTAGCAGCGACTTCAGAGTTCTTTCTTTAAATGTATTCAAACCATATAAGTTGTATTCTTGGTAACCAGCTAGCTAGGTGAGGTGGTCCAATATTAATTACCAGGCTGAAAAAAAGCCCCACTTAAATCTGTATATAGCTGTGGTAGGGTTATGATAGTAAGTGTTAGTTAGTCACAAGAAAAACTTGATGATCTTGGATTATACTGATCAAATACTTTACTCAAGTAAAATAGGAATTACTCATTCTAATAAATACCCTGTTGAAAACAAACAACACATCAGAATGGTGCTTAAATGTTGGTGAGCAGCATTTGTTGTGTTTTGAACATGTCTGTGCTGGTTTTTGTTGGTGACCAGGATGTGGTGGTCAAAAATCAGCACATACTGTTGACAAACAAGTGCCAGTGGGTACTGGTAACCAGCATGTGCTGGTCAAAAGCTAGCCTGGTGATCATATAAAAAACATGTGGTGGTCAGAAACAGTCCAGTACTGGTGACCAACCACCAGTATATGCAGGTGACCAGCAAAACCCAGAACATACATGTTAAAACACAGCATATACTGTTTTTGTCTATATATGCTGGATTTTGTTGCTGGTCACCAGAAACAAACAGCAGCTCTACATATATTCAAATCACAACACATACTGGTTTATGACCAATACATACTGGCTTTTACTGGCCAAGGCATGGGCGTCGCCCCCATTAAACCTGAGGAGGACGTGCCCCCCTCACATTTCATAATTATTCATTTGCCCCACCCCACCCCCACTTTTAACATAAAATATTAGTTCACCCTCTGTTTCTATTGCTTCGCGAATATTCCACTCCACTTCCATTCCATTCTACTTGATCGATGTGAGAATATGAGAACACCAGCGAAATTCCATTCCCGGTTTCCCTGGTTACCTACAACAAGTGAAATGAATCGTCAGTACAGCCACAGACAGTAAAGGTGCAGGATATTCGATACAGGAGGCGCTAACATCAGCACCAATGCCATCTCACAATGTACAACTTTTGTTAAAACCTTATTCTTTTGTTATATGCCCTCAGAATTAACCCGAAGCCACGTTAAATTAAAGTTCAACTAAACAATGAAATATTAGGAGTAGTGCCTTATTTACTTTAAGTAACAGTAGGGGATTTTTGGTTGATGATCAATTGTTTGCAATATTTGCTCCCTCCCAGGACACAACGGACATAAGGACATTCTTTACAAAGAAGCGGAAAGTAAGTCTAAATTTCTCCACAGGAAAGGGTTTTTTTTTTCCAATGGAAATGTTAGTGCAGTTAGCTGGCCAGTCAATGTTAGGAGATGTATCAGCTAGCTTAATGTTGGCTATCATTACA
>JAQQZR010000039.1:19745765-19772957 GCA_030068235.1 Notoglanidium macrostoma | reverse complement strand
TAATGTTTTACAATGTAGAAAGCAAAAAAAATAAAGAAAAACCTATGAAAAAGAGTAGGTGTGTCCAAACTTTTGACCGGTAGTGTAGATTTCTAGAATTCTATAGAAATATAGAATTCTGATCTCGAAATAGACTATAACATGTCTTTGTGAATACAGATGCAAAAAGAATGCAAAAGTGAAGGCTGTTAATATTTAATTAAAATAATGTATATTTTACAAATAAGCTTACCTTCTCCAATCAGATGTATGGCTTCTGTACATTATGGTTCTTGTGGATATGTTCTACATTATGTTCTATGGTTCTTATGGATTTTATGAAGCCAGGTGAAAGAATTGACTATTAAGGAGGTGTGGAGTGGGGTGGGAAACTTTTGATATGATTTTCATTATTTTATGCACTGAATTTAGTACATTTTTATGGGTAATACAGGATGTATCGTTGAAAATGTTGTTTTGAAGGAATAAAGGGTTTTTTTCTGTTGTGCATCGTGTGATTCTTTGTGGCATCATAACATTTAAATCAATAAAATCTTACAGTTTTGACTTATGTTTGCTGTTTTTTATACCAATGGAAGGTCCTCACAAGGATAATACAACAAATGTGTGTTCAATGTATTAAATTGACTAGTTAATATATGTGTTAACCCCAACCGATGAAAATTTCTGTGACCCTGATGTTTCAAATTACATTTTTATTTTTATTTTTTGGAATAGTGAATAGAGCTAGCTTATTCTAAAATTACTGAGAAACATTTAATTATAATAACATTAGAATTTGTAAGGGAGTCATCAAATCTTAAAGCTTTTTATGGCTTAATAAAAATATAGCCAGTTAGTACCTTTTGTCATTCCCAAAATATGTAAAATACTGAATACACCATCCAAACATAGGCTATAATTTGGTGATCCCATCCCTACATGCACATTATCGTGTCTTATATACTGCAAGAAGCTGGAGCTTTTTTTTTACTTGCCAAAAAAAAATCAAAATATTCAAAACCTAAATTGAAATCAAAATAAGCTTTTTGTTCAAACTAAAGGCTAAAATTAACGAAAACGCGACTTATTAAACAAATGACATACCAGAGCAACGCGATTCGAATTTAAACCAGAACTTTAAAACCGGTTTAAACCAGAACTGAAGGATTAACACGGAGCGCGTGAATCCACCAATCACAATGCAGCATTGCGCGATTATTAGACTACGTCACCGATTGAGTGCAGCTAACCTCCAGCAAAGGAGAGGAAGATGCGCGAATGGATGTTATATTCGAGAAAAAAAAGACATATTTCTAAAAAAAAAAAATTATTTTAAAGCCACCTTTTAAAAGATAGAGAAATAATCCAAACTTTTACAAATCCCAGTGCATGTAACGCAGGAGAGGTGTCTCATGTCATCACTGGAGTCCATGAAGAAGGACTGTTTGGCATCCAGCACCTTGTCATCGACCTCTTTAAAAGGCACTTTAACCAAAATACACAGCAGAAAACAGAGAGAAGCCCGAGAGAAGCTCTTAGCACACAGCCCAGAGGAGACGGAGGAAGACTGTAACACTTGCAGGTATCATTTTAATAGTTCAACAGAGTCATTTCAGGAAACAGTTTACTGTTGTTGAAAGTATTAAAAATCCCTGCTGATACATTTTTTTTTTTGCAACTCATTTAAGATAAATTGCTTAGTTGTGTATTAAGTGCGTTATGAAATCCTGTGCTACCTACAATGCTGTTTTAATAGCCTATAGCATTGCCCATGAACACTCACTGAGACATATAATAATACTATATATTATATTATATTATGTTATATTACATTATATTATATTTCTCCACAGTCTCTCTCTCCCCAGTTGCAGTTGCAGCAGTTGCAATCGCACGGTTCGCAGGATCCTGGTTGCCTGCATCATCTCTATCCTTGCTCTGTTTTGCTCCATGGCCATGGACTTCAGTTCGTCCTTGGATCAGTGGCAGATGACTGAGAACTGCCTCACTGAACTGACCTCCTGCAGGCTTCAAGCTACACTCAGAATCATCACCGAACTCCAAATGATGAGAAACTCATGCTCATTGAGAGAGGGCAAACACAACGATGGAGAGATGTTCCCAACTCCTGAACTTCCCGAATTGTCAACCATCAGCCACACTTGTACAGGTGTGGAAACGGACGGCTTGGGGCAGCCTTGTGGCGCAGAGCTCACCGAGTTTTGTGAACGACTTCAGTCTGACTTTCTTGAGCTTGTTAGTGAGATGTGGGGAGATGATCCAACATGCATCAACGGGACTTGGATTTTCACTCCTGCCATTGAAAAGATATTAGACTCCTCAGGCATAAGAGATGTAAATATTAGTCTTCTGAAGCACAGTACAGACTGGATAGACGTGATCATTCTGAGATTTCTAGTTACATTCCAAGAGCTGAGCTATCAGTGGATCCTGAATGAAGGAGGACCAGACATCCAGTATAAATGGTTACAAACTTTAACCACACTGATGGTCCTCCAAGACATATCTGAGAATTTCCAGAGCTGCTGGATGGAGAATGTTGACCAGGAGCTCAACCTGAAAGTCTTTTCCCACTACAACCCTGATTCCTCTTTGGAAGGGGCCCAAATGTTCATTCTTGCCTTGAGGAACATCCAGAACTGCTTTCTTATGAGGACCACGTCAGCCCTGAAGCTGAAATCCAGAGATGTCTCATCCAGCATGAGCCTGAAGATCTGCCTGCTCACCATTGCATGTCTCATCTACCCTACTGTGCTGCTCTCCTTTAAGCAGATGACAGGGTGGATCCAGGATTACGCCCATACTTTGAAGGAGAAGACAGAAGATTTGAAAAATCAGAGGCAGCTTGCTGAGGATCTCCTTCATCAGATGCTGCCCAAGTCTGTGGCTAAGCAGCTTCGCAAAAACAGACATGTGGAGGCTGAGAGCTATGAGAGTGTAAGCAAGAGTTGAATTAGAAAATGGCTAATACATAGCCAAAAACATTAATAGAAGACTAGTCATGTACTTTTAACAAATCAAACTGATGTTAGAAAATCTGTCCATATTCATTAGACATGGCAAGATTGGCGTATACAGAAGGAGCACATGCTCCCATTTTGTTTGTTCTTATTGTTGTAGTAATTGCCTATAATTACGGTATTACATATTCATTAGGAGATAAAACAGCTTACGGTGGAGAGGAGCAAATTGTGGGTCTCTCATGGAGGATAAATTTGGCAGATCATTTTCTCTCTGTTATAGTATGTAGGTTCTTCACCTAAATATTTAGTAAATGTCACATTTAATGAGGATTGACACTTTGTCCATATTTTTTTATTTTGATTTCTATATCAGACAAAAGAACTTCTTTTAAGTACTTTAGGAAGTTTTTTTTTTTGTATTTAACTGACTGTAGATGTAGGTCTGAATTAGGCTGATTTTAAACAAGAAATTTATACATGGTCGACACTAATTCCTAGTTCCATTTCAGGTTACCATTTTCTTCTCAGACATTGTGGGCTTCACTGCCATATCAGCCTCATGCACACCTTTGCAAGTGGTTGAGATGCTCAACAATCTGTACATGTGCTTTGATACGCGCATTGACTCTTATGACGTCTACAAGGTGACTTTATAAACTATAAAATAAGCTTACATTCGACGAAGCTTGATGATGCTTCAGTGTAGATTTTTCTATAACAGGTGGAGACTATTGGCGATGCCTACATGGTAGTGAGTGGGCTTCCTGAGAGGAACGGGGATAAACATGCTGATGAGATCGCCAAGATGTCTCTAGATCTGGTGGCTGCTGTGAGGCAGGTTACCATTCCCCACATGCCAAACAAACGGCTTCAGCTTCGAGCAGGGATTCACACAGGTATGTGTTTTTATGTGCTGATTTCTCTGGTTTAATGTATAACCCTTGTGTTCTGTGCATTTGATAATGTTTTATTGTAATCGAATTATTAAACAACAAATATATGATATCCTCATAGCATTGTACTAGCAATATAATCAACATTTCATGGAACCAAACCTGATGTGTGTGCATGGCTTTACTGTCTATCGACATTAGAAGAGGGATTGAATATAATAACTTTAAATATATATATGACTTTTAAAAATTGAGCCGAGGACACAAGATGTTATGGAAATTGTCTTCTAATGTTATCAAGTTGTCTAGAATGCAACACAAGGGTTACATCATCAGATAACGAGAATACTTATAATATCTTTATTGGAAGTCAATGATATTACATGCAAAACTGTAATTACACTATAACTCTTCAGGTTTCTTCACCTAAAAGGGTTTTGAGATTTTACTTACAGGAAAAAAAGGGAAACGTATCTGTGGTCCATGTTCTACAGGACCCTGTGTAGCTGGAATTGTAGGTTACAAGATGCCCAGGTACTGCCTGTTTGGAGACACAGTAAACACAGCCTCCCGAATGGAATCCACCAGCCTGCGTATGTGTCCCCGTTATAACACATAACACACTTAAACTGACATCAATCCCCACCTCAAATTTCCGCACGACCATAGTTTCATCATTAGCTAATCAGCCTTTTCTTACTATTAGTAGATAAATTATATATGAGCCAATATCAGGATCTAAAACTTGTGTGGAAATAAAGGCAGCTTTTGCTCAGAGTTGAAAGGCCTTTTTTTCTTACTGTTTTTTGCTGCTGTGATGTTCATGAATATTTTCAGTTACTACATCACCATAGAGACGGACCACCATTTCAGCCACGATCGTGTCGTTCTTCATTTTAGTTTGAAGTCATTTGAGCATCTGTTCACTTACTGCTAAACCATGTTCCCTGTTAGCATGCCATGAATTTAATGAGTTTAAGCTACAATAAAAACCTGAATGTCAAGCCATCTGTTTGCTTTATTATTTTTCTAAATGACTCTTATTGGTAACTTATTTACACGCCTAGCACAGTAATATCGTTTAACAGTTATGTAATATTGAGACAATTATGCTTTATGCATGATCACAGCTACTGTTTTTAGTGGCTACTTCAGTTAATGCAAACTGTTTATATTTGTATAGTGATTTATATTAGTGTAGAACTGTAAAAGGAAAAGAATTTTAGTTGTACAAAAATGGGAATTGTCTATTGCTGTTCCAGCTCAGAAGGTCCACGCCAGCTCTGCAACTTACCTGGCTCTGATGAAAGACAACGCGTATGACCTCCAATTACGGGGAGAGATCGAGGTGAAGGTGAGAATCCATTTTGCAATATATTCGATGTGCAGGAGAAGACGGGGAGGTTTTGTGTGCTGTAGGAAACGGCAGCACAGCAAATAACAGTTGTTTAATTTACAAACTCATCACATACAATTTGTGCCACAAATGTGTGAAATACCCCTAAAGGCTCTTGCATGCCAAAGCTCAGCTTGTCAGATTTCTTTTCAGGGGAAAGGAAAAATGAACACCTACTGGTTGATCGGTCACAAAAACTACAGTGTCCAGAATGACAGTCTGGTGTGCCACTGGAACCCGAACCTCTCCCGAAAGAAAAAGACCCCTATAGGGAGTAATGTCTCAGTGGCGAATGTGAGTATAGGTATATTATGAAATTGTTAAGTATTTTGAATGCATCTGCATTGTTACACGTCGTATAAAATGTTGCACAAATCCAGTCCTAATCCAGATCCGATTGCAGGTCAGTGTTTACCCAGCTCTGTAACTTTTCACTAGATTCAACTAATGCAGGTGTCCCTTTAGTCAAATTAGATTAAACTTGGGGAACATGGCATATTCTGTAGAAGGCAAACTAAGGACCAGAAATCTCTGTTTTATTTATCAGTTATAAGAATTTCATACAGTTTTGTCAAATTACATTTCTCAAATACTCATTCTTTATTCATACTAGACAGAAAAGGTAAGAAATACTGAAAAATATTGAACATTTGGTAGTAATAAGAAGAATGGTGATAATTGAGGAAACATCAGGTGTTGGCATGGTAGATTAGCCACTTCACAGCTCCAAGCTCCTCAATTTGATCCTGACCTTGGGTTACTGTCCTCTGTGTTAGGAGTGACCATGTGTTTCAGTACTATAATCTAGTCTTGGATATTAAGTATCAACCAATGTTAAAATGAAATCAGTTCTTTACTTCTGGACTCCAGTTCATTCTAATTCATATATTTTTCTTCTGTATGTGGAATTTCCAGTCCGCCATCACAGTACAGAGCGTGAGTGAAAGAACCACGCCGGTTTCCCAGCATGAGGCTCTTTACATACCAGAGACATCAGAGGTCACAATGTGTGTGTCGGCTCAGGTGGAGAACACTGTGGGTGGATTTGGGATGCTCGGTTCTATGATGGGGGCTCTGCAGGATGAAGAGAACTCCACCAACGCACAAATGCACAGAGAAACCTCACTACCAGGCCTCGTGCCACACTGCTAGCCAGAACTGAGGGGTAAACATGATTGTGCATTTTACATTTTAGTTAGGTTCAGGGAATCGTAGTGTTTTTTTTTTTACTTAGTTATGCTCTCATTTAGTTATTTAACAAATTTAGACTCCTCTTTTAAGACGGTGAGACAAAGAAGCCAGTTTGATTGCATTAAAAGAAATGAGAAATAACTGTCATTCAAGTTGACATGTTTATATTAAAAAAAAAAATTGGACTTGGACTGATTTCTAATAGCCTGATGCCTTTTCATAGACAAGATATGAACAGTTATTTCATTGAACATACATTAAAACATTAGACACAGAGAAACATTTCAATGCAAGAAACATTTTTTTTTCTTTTCAGTTTAGCTAGAAAGAGTGATATACTGTAGCTCCTACCAAATTCAAAAGTGACAGACATTATTACGGGTTCCAGTCATAAGCTGAAGTCCTGTAGCTCATCAGTAAAAGCTGAGAAAAGATTATTAGTGAAATGGGACATTTTACTGACACACACAAACAATGTAGTGCAAACAGTTTAAAGTGCAAACTCGTGACAATCATGTTATTTTTATAACCTGGTTAAATGTTAGGAAGAAAAATGCTGTCCAGGGTAAAAAAGATCTGCAATCAGACCTACATGGGTTAAATATGGCCCTGGAGGGCTTCCAGATTCCTGGGCTAATACTGGGGCCCATTTGGGGTGCTCAGGAAAACAGACATCGGCTAAAAGAGGGAAGGGTATGTGGAACCAGGGTATGGTGGCATTATCTTGGCCCATCTTTAGCCCGACTGGGCCCACATGGGTATTTATGGCCTTGTGAGTGGCCAAAGACGGACTCAAAAGCCTGCCCATTGCTAATTGATATGGACATGTTGGCTGTGAGTGTATCAATCTAATTTGTCAGGAACAGACATGGATTTGGATGCAAATGCACACAGCAGACAAAATGAACAGAAAGGCAAAGTATCAAGAGGTCAACAAATAAATATATGTGACTAAGCAGCACTCAATACCAGAAAAGTGTGTATACAAACAACAGGCAGAGTAACAGAAGTAGTGGAAAGCCAGGAGCAAGACTTCACAAAGATACACTGTCTGGGTTATTTATGGGGAGTGTGCTATTTGAGAACAGGTGAACAAGATAGCGGATCATGTGCAGGGTTTTAGTGTGTTGTTAAGCTGAGGTTCTGGAAAACATAAGTGGTGTTTGGATACGAATAGCTTTAGCAGTTTTGGATGATGTTATAATGTCTCTTTTTGACTATACTTCATTGAAATGATAATTGTTCAAATGTATGTCTCTCTTTCTCTCATCGGTCAGTGTGTATTTTTTCTCTTTCCTCTTCTGGTTTTATTTGGTTAACATTTTTGTCTGTCCTTTTATGTTAATTGATGTTGAGAGATTGTAGATAGGATTTCATTATGCTGTATATTATAAATAACCTTACATACCTTAGTGCTTAACTAATTAAACACACAGCTCCAATCCTCTGGCAGTTCTGATTTTCTGTGTGGTGTTTCTATGGCGTTTAATTGCCTCGGTCGTTATGGTCTTATGCCACAGGTTCTCAGCGCATATCATCAAAGAGCACTAAATGATCTTCATTAGGAGAAGTGGAGTGTAATTCCATGGATAAATCCCAGCTCTTACACTGAGGGTGATTTAGAAGACATACCCCTTATTTAGGTGCTATGAAAAGACGGAGGCCTGTGCCCAGAAGGAGCCATTGTATTTTAGTCAGATGAAGGCTAGGGGTAATTGCCTGGCTGAAGCACACTCCACTTCACAGCAGGCGCATACACAACCATCTGGCCCAAGCCAAAAGCACCTAAACAGGGGGACTGTTAACTCATAAAGGGAAGAGAAGGTTGTGCTGTTAACTAGAGCATATTGTATTTGTATTGCAGAGCTTCCAACACATTGTCAGTCCTTCATGAGTACAATTGGAATCGTGCTGAGCATATTGCATTAGCGTAGTCATGATAGAGTAAATTAAAATGGTAGGATCACCATTAGCACAACTTATACTGCCTTTACAGCAATATAAACATGGTTTTAGAGTAGATTATGTTAACTAATGTGAAAACCAAAAAAAGCCTTATAGAATAGAAAACTCAATTAATTGGTTAAAAAAAAACCTAAGAAAACATACTTAGTGGTGCTTTGTATTCAAATAAGTTACAGGGTTGTGTCCTTTACAGGGCTTTTGTACCTTTGAGTACTTTGGATTAAAGACAAACCAATAAGAAGGAAATGTATACGCTTAGAATATATACCCATGAAAAAATTCATGTATTCAGAAAAAATACTGGAAAATATATTACAATATATCCAGACTAAATTGTTAGCATATATTGACGCCAATATATTACTCGTCTTATGTTTTTTTTTATCCGATACAAAAATTTAAATGAGTAAATTTACATCTAATTATACTAATAGATATTAGCATTTATAAAAACTAATTATGCATGATTTGCATTCTTCCCCTCCCAAATCACTTAGTAGCAACATAACATGTTCATATTCATTTATGCATGTGTAACATGAACAATTAAATATAATCTAGTCCCAGTTTCCAGCAAGTCCTCTCTCTGTACACTAGGGGACAATGTTGTTTAACACATGTATGATTCTGTGCTGGAGGTGTGCAGAAAGACACTCTGAAAATGTTGCAATACCAGGCTCAGCAAGTGGTCTTTCAGAAACTCTCAGTTCATTTCAGAATATTTAAAATGTTTCTTCCTCTTAAAGCATGGTTTAAGCAATCCCACTGTAGTATCACACTGAAAATCTTACGGGTATACTGAGAACTGTACAAAGCAATTAATATAATGTAATATAAAATAAATGAATAACAAATATAATGTCAAAACAATATAAAATTTATAATTAATTAAAAAATAATATGATACAGCAATTATAATATTTATCTAGTAATCTGTGCCAACATATTTATGCATTTGGGGTTTTATTTGCTGACATTAGAAGTAACATTAAAAATATTATCCGGGTCAACAAAATGTACGCCATCTTATTAAATAAGGGGCATTAAATGACTAGTATCTCTCTCTCTCTCTCGCTCACTCTCTCTCTCTCTCTCCCTGCATGTCAGTCGCACTCACTTGACTGGAGGTGTGGAAACTGCCAAGATCATTACTGGAAACGACTGCCTGCACATTCCAAAAGATAATACAGCTGTCATGGGGACAGACACCACCTTCAACTCTTCTCTCTCCACACAAATACAGTCATTAGAAAACCCCCAATAATAAAGCTAAAAAGTCTGTTTGATTGTAGACGATTATAATACATCTGGCAACCTTCAACAAAGTAGTCCCTGTGATGCTGCATGGTGACACTGCTATCAAGATAAAGGGAAAAAAATCAGCATGCGTGTCACTGTTACAGATCCATTTAAAGACTCTTGAGAAGAAAATATATGACCTTGTATGTATATCACCATTGTTTATCATTACCATTAACATTATATGACCATATAGTCTTTTTAAATAAAATAACATTCAAAACTAGACCTTGAAACAGACTAAAGGAATAAAATGATGCAAAGGAGAGGCATGAAAATATCCAAGTATAGTCTTTAAGCTAGAAATGGTTCTGTAACCCATGCTGTGGCATTTTATCCATGTCTTTTATGTGCGACCAGGCGGCATGAAGATGTCCATCACATTCCACCCCAAACATGGCAGTGGTGTGGGCCGGGCATCGCCAGTGGCCTTGCCATAAGGTGACAAACACGAGAGCCAAATATGCAGATCACTCTCTCTGACTCCTATTCATGTTTATTTTGCTCAGCTCAGTTTGTGTTTAAATAGCACCGCTGGACATTTGGCTAGGTTTCACAGAAGGGCAGTCATAGTTTATACATCAAAAGAACAATAGACAGTCATTAATTATGAGCTCACCAGAACGCCCTATTATGTACGCTTGTAAAATCTGTATGAACACGACTAATTGTGAGGGACTGCCGTGGAGCTGGGTAACACCTAAATGAAAATTGTTTTAAGCCTTTTACCACCTAGAGACGCATGGATATGCAGATTATTCTTTACTCTTGTCACAGTAGAATTACAAAAGCACAGTATTAGAGGGTAAGGGAACTTATGTGGTAGCGAACACATTTGCTGCTCCAACATGAGCCACGGTGGGGAGGCTTGAGCCCCACGGTCAACCATTCATATCTGTCACCAAGTTCATAGGGAGCACTAAAGACAGTTTAATGGCTCTTAAAGAAGCACTAATGGCTATATGTAGCATTGGGGTATACAACTGGAGCAACAAACAGGAAGTATGATTTATAGAAGTGGAAAAGGATGGCACAAAGTCACCCCCTCCCATTTTTTTATAGAGAAACGTTATTCCAATCTAATCTATATGTCTGTATTTTATTAAAAATCATAAAGGGTGAAAACAAAAACATCAACCTACGTACAAAATGCGTACACAAATTTGGACATTACTCTTATCTTGACAAACAAACAAACAAGCAAGCAAGCAAATGAACAATGAACAAACACAGGAAACAAAAAAATAATCATGCAATCAGACAAACGAGAAAAAACCAAACAAACAAATAAATTGATTTTAAAGTGTTATTTCTTAAGTAGCAGGTAAGTTCAGATAACAAATTAGTTCACCTGGATAAATAATTTCAGAAAGAAGAAAATCATTTTTCACTCATTATTCACCACATGATACGCCAGATTAGCTTAAAAAGGTTCTTCAATGGTTCTTTGTTAAGGATTTTAAGTGGATGCTCCAAGGGTTCTACGTACCATTGAGGTGCTAGATTTCAATTTTCTTTAAGACTGTACTCCAGCTTCAGGTTTATAACCTTAAAAATGTAATTACAAGTGTTGGAAAAAAACTGATTTCACACCAAACACTTGCTGCCATATTTCATTTTTTCAGAATGCGTCATTTCTCTCTTACTCATATGACGATATATTCTTTGAAAGCTATGAGACGGCCCCGAATATAGAGCAACAGCATTCCTGAGTCATTAAAACTCCATGAACATGTTATCTGTCCCTGCTCTTGTGCTCTTATTTCCCACATTAACACAGTCTTGTGTGTGGGAATGGAACAACCATCGACTCTCAGTTGAATACATTAAACTGTTTGCTTTTGCTGTTGAGTGTGAAAAAGACATACACATCACGGCTTACAATTGGCCAAGCGGGTTTATATTTTCCTGATAATATCTACATCGTGGAAAATGCTTTGATTAGGTGCTATTGTGATTCTTACAAGTTTACTGTACGTATATGTCAGCTAAAACTGAGTATGTTGTGTTTACATGACCTTCCTAAGGGACAATGGTAAATAACAAATTGCCTCGGTGCAGTTTGCATTGACAAAAGGAACTTTTCCTGGTCCCATTTGGATGACCAAAGTTAAAAATAGCCATTACAGAGGCTAAATATATCTAATTAGGTCTTAGTTCCACTAAAATAGTGTTATCTCTGTAAGAGGCATAGAGGTTAAAGCGCTAATGTCAAATGAAGGCGTTTCAGCAGGCTGGAATGCAGGCAGATGGATAGCGTCTGGTCGGACCCGTGAGTTATGATGTAATTGAGGGTCTGTGTAAGCGCTATGAGAGCCAATGGGACATGATGTCTCAAGACGTTTTTGGCGATTCTTCTTTTTTCACAATGGATAGAAACAGCTGCATGACCTACCTGCCTACTCCCACGTAACTCTAACAATTTTTAACAAGTTTATTTAAATTCATGGTGAATAAAAAATAGCTTCCTGTTCCCATGAATAGCTTTGAGCTTGGGCCCAGTCTTCAGGGATTGATGAGCATTTTTTAAAGAATACTGTATAATGTTTTCATAATGAATGTAAAATGAGGAAATTATACACAGAAAAATTATTTTCTTTTATTACTTTGTTGATACCTCATTTTACTTTTTGACTAAATTGTGAGTAAAAGTTTTTGTCATTTGTCTGATTCCGTTAAAACCCGATTCTCCGAAGTCTTTTGGAAGTACCTGGTAGTGATCTAAATTTTCTTCACTAATTACCAAATGAACTGCTTTTCTTGTCAGACTTTTTCCTGGTAAATACCAAGAACTTAGGAAATAAAATTGAATGCTATGTGCATTTGCTTGTTTATGGGCACATGCATGCCTCACTACAGTAAAATTAGATTAATTAAATAGATTCTGATAAGGCCTTACAGAGACGAAGATCATAAACAGCCTGTGATTGCCATTAAATTGGTCATTACACACATGTCATGACTGCCAGACTTCAGTGAAACCCAAAATAAGCTTTTGGCAGATAATTAAACATCAACCAGCCCTTCCGGGTTGCATTCAGAAAGGACCTTCCAGGATATTTTTAGCTGCAGTCTTTAATGATTTGGAAACGAAGTGTTGGCATGGTGTTTTGGATGTCAGCTGTCTAGCATTCTTGTTGGGTCTTCAGCGATAAAACTGCCAGTGTCATCCAGCAGTGTGACAGGATGCTGATGACATGTTCAAGTCTGAAAAGACGCATACAACAGGACATCCTAGCCTTTATCAGCTGTGAGATTCCTCTGCGACATAAATATGTGTGAGTAATGCAGAGGGTCAGAGTTCTCATTTTTTAGATTAAGACTTCCACTGCATTTTTTAGTAGTTTGTCAGTTCTCTTGTGAACAACCGGAACAACAGGAAGTGCATAAGCTATTGTTTTTTTTTTAAAGCAAAGTGTAAAGCAACTAAACTGTCATTTCTACAAAATCATGTATGAACACTCATATATTTATAAGAATAATAATTGTAGCATAACAGTAAAGGACATTTTAAGATCTAATACTTGTAATAAGTCTTCATTGTCATTCTTCTCATTACATTCAGATGTAAACATTAGGAATGAAGTATACCTCTAGAAATCAATAAATATGATCCATATGGAAAACCAAGACTCTATTCCATAGTATTAGCCATAGTATTAATGATAAAGTAAACTCTGTTGATAGCAATGTAAATGTGTGTGTGTGTATAACTATACTGTATGTACATGTAAACTCTCTTGATATGAACATGTAGAGTGATTTCTACATAGATTGTTAAATATTTTGTCTCCTATAAAATGGTATAGTGCAGTGATAGTAATGAAATGAAACAAAATGAAATGAGGTGAGGTGGCCAGCAGACCGATCTGATGAGGAGTGTAATGGCCTGTGGGAAGTAGCTATTCATGAATCTGGTTGACTTGGCACGGATGCTCAGTAGCCTTCTTCCAGATAGGGGCAGTATAAACAGTCAGTCTATCAAACGCTATCAAGTCCCAATGAAATTTGGATAAGTTTCATGAGCAAGTGTCAACAACAGCCATTTATATAACACCTATTGTACTGATGTTACTTCTAGTGTCATCTGCCCATGTATTTTCTACATAGTATATTATTATATATAGAAGCTTATCAATTCTCCAAGATGCATGATGTATACAAATCTCCAAGGTTTGTATGTTCAGTACCGTTTAATTAAAGTATAGATGAACTTCTTTCATACAAATGAACCCTGTAAGGAATTTCTATAATATCTCCAGCAAACTGCTGTGTACAACCCAGAATTATACTCTGTTTTTAATGTGTTTTGCAGTTCAGTTCAGCTCTTTTATCACTTCTGAGAGATCCCCATCATTCTGACATTCAATGCGAACATTAAAGGGGCTGGCTCACCAATGCAATGTTTTTGTTTAGAAAGCATGTGACCACTACCTGCTAGCTCTCTGTGCAGCAAAAAACTTCACTGTTAGTGATCCCTTCAAAACCCATCTCAAACATTTCTCTCATCTACATGTCATACATGGAAGCTTTGAACAAAATATGCCTTGTCTTTTCTTTCCTTCACAGCTGCGTACGAGATGGCCAAGGCCGGTTCTGGTCCATTACATCGGAATAGGCATACGAAATGGGATTGGATTGGTCGAAAGAATTTAAAATGTAGATACAGTTGAGGTCAGAAGTTTACATACAGTCATCATGGACATGAATGTCATGACACTATTGGGATTAAATGTCCACTCACCTTCCTATCATTGGTCATAATTGCTTTCATAGTGGCTTCTCTGTGGCATAAAAAGGGTTTGTTTGACAAGTACAAGTTAATGGGAGGTGTAGCAACTTTGCCAAACTTCTGGAAAAAGACCCAAAATGTTACCCTCAGCTAAGAGGAAATTGGTTCTGGTGGTTAGGAACAACCCAGGAGCCATCAATGCACAGGCCTGCAATAAACTGGAAGCTGCTGGAACATTGGATATAGTCAAGTGAGTTTTACATGGTTACGGACTGGGAGGCTACGGTCCAAGAAAGAAGCCCCTGCTCCAAAATCGACACCTTCAAGCCCTACTAAAGTCTGCAGTTGACCACATTGCAGCAGGTTTTTTTTAGAATATCGCTACCATCGAAAATGGTGACTAACTACTTAGTAGAGAGGATTCTAGGAAAGGTGAGCCGGCCGTTTAACTGAAGCTCTTGCCCTGTACTTGAATGACTATATGCATTGAACTGTTGCTACAAGATTAGCCAATTAATTAATTGCATGAATGAGCAGGCATTTCCTATTAAAATATCTAATGAGTGTATTTCTACATACTTACGTTTGACTTTTAGTTGTTTGCTTGTGAAATATGATCAGCTTCAAATACAAGCTGTTGCAGCACATAACACTGCTTATGTTACATGCATAACACAAAAAAAATATTAAATCTATACACGTACATCTGGTAACCTCGTAATTATGGCATGATGCTGTCCTAAAACATGGCAGGAATTTCAGTGATAAATATTGATCTTACACTTTGTTGAAAGTAAATGTAAAAATTTTTATAACTCCTAGGTCCTGCTGTTAGCTGTAAATATTACGTCAGCTGTATATAGCTTAAAGGTTCAACAGTCAGTTACAGATGAATAGCAGTACCTTTTTGTTTACAGTTTTTCACTGGTATGGTTGCTCCATTTATGAGAAATTCAACAAGGATGTTGTCCTCACTTGTTCAAATTTGTAATACATTCTCAAGAGATAAACATGGAGGAAAATGATAAAACAGACATATTCATGACTCTGTAGTAAATATTGGATTTGAAAGGATTGGATTTGAGTTGTTTTAGGGAAAAAAATGGATTTTGATATTTTTAACGATGCCTGTTAGTTCTAATGACTTGTTTGAGTGACGCACACAAATTTGCTATACGATGTACTGCTATAAAGTTCTCAGTCAGTCAATGTCTAGGTTGGATCACATTTCCGTTTCTTGACTGTTTATGGTTAGCTAGCCTATATGAGAGCTGTTCTTTCTTTTTTTTTCTTTACTTTTATTTTCTCTTGTTTTGTTTTGGTTTTTTTTTAGCTGTGTGGAAAGTGTGAGAGTCTCAGACTTAGCATTCATGCCCTGAGGCCCATTGCTATCCTGCGTGACAGAGGCAGCCAGAGAAAGTCAGCATGAGCGATGGTCTCCTGCTAGTTCTGAACTGAAGCACAATGTGGAGGCAGACAGGGACTGATTAGCTTTTTAGTGTCAGTTGGCACCTACAGAACAACTATTGGTGAAATGGCTTTGAGCCCATCTGGCACATTTCTCCTTGTACCAAAGATTATAATAAAGTCTACATTCTAGAACTTATAATATATTTTTTTGCTAGTGGTGGTTTTACTTTCTCACTGGCATGGTAGATTGAGCCATAATGTGTTTCAGATGTATAAAAATTCTCCTCTCCAGCGATTTATCACGTGACATTTCAAACGAGATGTTGTTCGCATGAAGGATATGTGAAATGGCATGGGCTTCTCTGGTCTGCCATTAAAATCTTAATTAGCTCTATGACCCTTAATCATGACAATGAGTGGTGCTCAGTGACCTGTACCAGGAGAGAACAGAGGTGAGCAGGTGAACTGTGTATGTTTGAAATAGATTCAGGATATCCCTGGGAGAAAACACACCTCACACACGTCACACACCTCACACAGACAGCTTGATTAACAGAAGTAACCACAGGTTATGTGTGCAATCTGGTGTTGATGGTTGACGCTCTCTGATTGTCTGAAGGTTGTGTTGGCATTAATGGCTGCCATGAAACCACTAAAGATGTGCATAATGATTTGCACCTTTTCAAATGTACTGTATATGGCACTTGATGATTAAAGAGAATGCAAGTACTACTTGGGGGGGGTATTGTTTTATATTGATACTGATACCAGTATCAATATAGATTTAGTTTGATTTAGCACACTTCAGTAGTAAACACACCTAAATATTTGGTCAGATTACTTGATTGCCTATTGTAGGAAGATGCTTTCGTACAGTACCTCCTCCTGATGTTTTCTCAGAGCACAATTTGCACTCTTCTTCGCTGTCATTGCCATAATTAATTGTAAAGATTTCCAGACGGCTGTCCTTTTGTGTTGTCTATTCATTAAAGCATCACTGTACACAATACACAATACCAGTATTTGCATTGATGTATCCCTATATTATTATTTTTTTAAAGATGATTGGTTTAAAATACAACTTTCTGGAGAGAGCTGGATGTTGTGGCTTAAGCTGATTTCATAAAAAAAAAAAAAACAAGTACATAATACATTTTTATGACTCAAACACAAATATATTTATACTTATAGAAATACATTCAGCTGAATACATGTGGTATTACCATGACTACATGCTACCATGATGTTTTATGATTTTTATGTATGGTACTTTATTCCTTTGCACAAAACTTTGTACGTACTACTGCCTTTATTTGAACTCAAAGATATTGTATTGTGCTGGTCCATCTTCTCCAGAAATCTTTTTTAGAAAGCAGTTCCTGCTAAGACTTCCGATATTTATTGTGATCTCATAATCAATTGCATAGCAGCCATGATAAGGTAACCTTAAATGTGTTTGATGTAAAACTGACCTGGAAAGATGGTCATACTGGAACACTCCACTACATGCCAAAATAATTAAATAAATAAATAAATAGATAGATAGATAGATAGATAGATAGATAGATAGATAGATAAATAAACATTTCAAAACCCATTAGGTAGATGTACTGTATACTGTATATGTAGATTTTATCATCTCTATATTAACCATTTTGAATATCAACTGGTTTAATATCAACTTTATTTGTCTAAAAAGTGCTGTTTCTTTGGAATCCTTTCCTACTATATGGGTAGATTACGCGTCTAATGTGTAACTGTGGCTTCATCCTAACATCCAGTAGTTTTCCCAAATTACTAGGTAATTCTGATCTCATTACGATGGAAAAATAAAAATTAGGAAGTGAATGCTCGTTCCATTCCAGTATGTGGTGCTTTTATGTAAAAGAGTCAGTCTAATGTGGCACCCCTGACATTGGTTAGTACACTACGCGCCCAGTCAGTGGAGGTGGGTTAAGGATGAAAACGAATTGCAATTTGCCCTGATTCACCTCCCCTTCCATTATACTTTACAGCTCATTCGGTTTCTTTGGCAGCCCGTGACGAAATCAGCGCAGATATAAAGCGCGCACCTGGAGACTGCGCTCGAGCTGACGTGAGGAGGAGCACTCACAAACCGGCCACGCAGCCACAACAGACGCACCATGACCGCCAACTTCTGCGTGTTTTGCCTCTCCTCGCTCCTGCTTTTGAACTTCATCGGGGCCAAACCGCTCTCCGAGTTACAGGTGAGCAAACAGTGCTTTGGATACGTGCGTCACGCGCAGCGCCCGCGTACTGAATTCTGTGCGCAATTCTTGAAATTGATTTTTGTCTCCTGGGGTATTTTGGGATGATGTAATGCATATGCTTTTATTCTGTGTTGTGCATGTTTTTAAGTTGTGTGTGCGTACTTTGTTTTATCCTCATTTTTTTTTTTTTAATAATCAAATCTGACGTATTTTTAGGAGAGCCTTAAAGAACTCCTGGAGGAAGAACAAACTGCGAACGCGCCTTTCCTCGGTCCGGAGGTGTCGGAGTCGGAGTCGGTGTCGGAGTCGGAGCGGGAAGGCGGGACGGCGGAGCGGCGCGCTCTGAGTGGAAGCTCCTGGACCGTCGGGGAGATCAACGGCGCGCTCGCGGCTAAGGAGAACGCGCTGGATCGCCTCATCGGGGACATCCTGTCCGTGTCCAAGCGCAGTCGCTTTAAGAAAGGTGGCCTAAGGAGCTGCTTTGGTGTTAGGCTAGAGCGCATCGGCTCTTTCAGTGGTCTCGGATGTTAGATGCATCAGGTACATCCAGTGTCTTTTTACTCAGTTGTCGATATATATCATAAATACAGGCTATATAAAACATGTGTGGCTTTTTTCTTTTTTTTTTTTTTTATTTATGCGTTTCATGCCCCTCCTTTCCACTCCCCACAGGAGCGGTTTGTACTGGAACAGGGCACTGAAACTCCTTACTTGAACTCCTCGGGCAGGGCACATGTCTTATGATTTTTTATTTAACTTTATTCTGAAGTATGTTTACAGCTGTGCGCAGAGAATCGTCTGCTGAGTGTTATTTATTCTGTGGTAACTGTGTAGAATTGTAAATAGCTTTTTTTTTTCTAAGAAAAAAAGCCTGTCATCTAAAGCTTTGCTTCTTCTGTGTATGTATTTATTTCTTGTCCAAATTCATGTTATATGCTGAATGGTGTGGAATAATGAATAAATATTTTGCATAATATGTGTGCTGACCCTGTCTAACTCGAAAATACTGGCTGCAGATACACATGACACCACGGCAATAAAAACAGGTTTTGGTGTGTGGTGGGGGAAAAGAAAAAAGGAAAAAAATTGATCTGTAATTCTGTAATAGACCCCTCCCCCCAACCGCCGCCCAAAAAAAACCCCAAAACAACATTAAGCAGACAATTTTGACAGTAAGAAAAAAAACACCAACAGTACAAAGGGGCAATGGACTATAGACATATGATGTAGCCTTATACCTATAGTACCAACATTACAGGCAGAAAGACATTACACTACTGAGTATTACTCCTGCATTAACATGGTCTCCTAATTAAAATGTTTATCATGATATTTTTTATTTCAAAATATCAGTCAGCAGCTTAATAGGCCAGGATTGTCAACAGTTCAGAAATGTCATTATTAAACTGTCGCTGAAGTAATTACTCACTGATAGGACAACAGATAAATAAAGATTGGGTTGGAGAAGAAGAAAGTGAGGCAGAAGAGTAAATGCCAATGGGGTTACAAGGTCAAGAGAGATATTCCACCATAATTTGAGTGACGCTAATTTAGGCACTAATGAATACCCTTACAGGAAAAACAATTGCATGAATTAAGTTTTTCACATGTAAAAAATATGTGATCACATATGAAAAAAAAAATTTTGTGCAGGTTATGCTCTGAAATTGCATGCGACCTTGAGCAAAATTGTGTAAACAATATAGGATTATAGGTGAAAAAGAATTATTTATGTGAGATATAGGCTACACATCTATAAAAAAACGAAACCATGAAACATTCATGTGAAAATAAATTTGATGTGCAAAAAATCACATAGAAAATCAAAATACAAAAACACACACACACTTCATAAGAAAAGTTAACTAGTCTAAATTGTACAGGTTACAATTTGTATGACATTTGGATTATAGTGGCCAAGAGTGCACTTTGAAGGCAAAAAACTGCCCCATATCACAAATCCCCCACCATACTTTCCATTGTGGATTAAGTTACTTTCTCTATAATCATCCTTCTTTTTATGCCAATCCCAACTTGAGTATGTGTTGCCTCAGCTGACTGTAGAACCCGGTTCCAGCCAGTTCCAGTAGCATCTAGATAACCCCATGTGCTCATATTTGTGATTAGATTAAAGAAAAAGCTATCTACTGAGACTCTTTCCGCAGTTTGATTGCATGAATGTGGTGTCTAATTGTATAATTTGGAGGTACCATTTTCTGTAAATCTCTAACAGCATAGAGGCAAAGTACACTTCCTGGCAGTTCCATTACAGCTCCGGTTGAGCTAAACCTCTTAATTATTGCCTTGACATTGGATATGGACATGTTCTTGTTATTTCTAAATCCATTTAAGGTCAACACACTGCTGTCTCACTTAATTAGTGTATTCTCCAATCTTTCCCATGTTGATGATGAGAGATTGAGAGAATTTGGACTCTGTGTCACCTTACATTTACATAGCAATGAAACAGGAAGTCATGGATGACCAAATCACTCACTTAAAAAAGCAAAATATAAATGGGGCCAGTTACTGTCTGTTCAAATACATTTCTGGGGTGGTAATTATCATGGCGTGTGTAGTTCCATTAACAGGAGTTTTTATTTTCTTATTTTAATTAAAGGTTTGATTTCTGTCAAGATTTTAAGATGACTGAATGCTGTATACTGTCTATGTATACTTAGGCCTATATGTGCTCCATTATGTCACCAAAATACATGCAATATGCGTTAACAGTGCATAACGTCAGGAAACCACTTTCCCAAGTTCAGTATCTAAACAAAGCGCATTGCAGACGATGTCATAAGGCTCATATCTGCTAAGATGAAGCTTTAAATGGAGTTATTTCCGACAGACTCTTTATCACTGGAGGTGTTGGAATGCAGCCTCTAATTCCTCACATAACTTTTGCGAGTCAGACTTTAAAGTATAAAAGAGCCCCATCTCCCAGCTCATAGCTATGATACACAGACCACGGATGCAGCTTAAAAAGACTAAAGAGTAAGATCATATTCAAGCACGCAGTTCTTAAGGAAACCAGAGAAGATGTCAGCATTTTACATTCCATCTATTAGCTTTTTACTGCTTGTAAGTTTGGCGCTCACAAGTGCGCTCCCGCTACAAAGCACAGCCTTGACCAGTGAAGACCTGGATGTGTTGAAGGTAAGTTTAGACTTGTCAAAAAAACTGCACTAAACAGTATGTATGCATTAATACTTATTTCTATATATGCTGAAGTTCAGCAGGACACAATGCTTTAATTCAGCACTGCAAAATGTCTCTTTATGAAGCGTTCAATATCGTGATCCTCTCACAGCTTCTGCTCAGTCAACTGGAAGAATCAGTTCCGGCTCAAATGCTGAACCCGGAAGAAGGAGAAATGACAGTTGAAGAAGACGAAGTTGTCCCTAAGCCTGAGGTGCTTGCTCGGGACTTCCTCTCTGCTCGGGACCTGAAGACAGTTCGTCAGGACTCCAGCACCAAGAAGTACTCAGGTTGTTTTGGCCGCCGGCTGGACCGGATTGGCTCCATGTCCACTCTGGGCTGCAACACTGTTGGACGCCACAGTAAGTTAACTTCATCATTCTACAGGCTTATATCTATCTAGAAATTGCACAAAATCACAACATAGTCTACTACAAAATGCTCTTGCAGTTGCTCTGAGATCAGGTGGCATTATAGACAAATTAGGGGGATAAACAAGAAGTTTTCACTAAAATAAATAGAATAAATGACAGAAAATAAAATAAATACTTGCTTGACTTTCTGTGTCACTTATCAGTGTCCTGTTATCTTTCTGTTTTTTTCAGGTCCGAAGAGGAAATGAAGTCTTAAGAAGAACTGTTACGTCATTGCCTGCGATGATGCCAGAGTGAATTTTTAAATGTGCATTTATTTATTAGAATATTTATTGATCTGCCTAGATATAAATTTATATTTATAATCATTCTTTATATGTGCTCAATAGTCAGTTGTATATCTAAATAAAAAATTCAATAAATGATTTTGAAAAAAACCTTGTGACTAATAAGGAATTAACTCATTTATTCATTCATTCATTTCTTAAGACTGAAGCATTTTAAACCTGCTTTATATTTTTCCACCGTGATTATAAGTTCTAGGTCCATTTTCTTAAAAGTGTGTATGAGTGGCTCTATATGACAATGTTTTCAGTTCACATGCCTCCTGTCTGGAAAATGAAACAGGAAAGAGGAAAACACTACACTGCCATATGTATGAACATGTTGCAACATCTCGTTCAGCACCATGGAGAGCGAAATGTATCCACGGGGTCCAGTCGTTCTCCCTCAGTAAAACAGACCTTTGTAGACTGATGGAAACTAACCTTATATCGGTTTAGGCCTGGAATAGGTTTAATGAATGATTTCTAATTGGCAATTAGTTAACAGTATTAAGTGGCAATGAGCAGAGACAGACATTTATGCATAGGACACTTCATTTGTGCTTGCAAATCAAACCTCTTTATACAAACAAGACTGAGTTTAATCTCAGGATAATCCTGGCATTCAATTACTAATGTCAATCCAATGGACAATGTTTTTGCCAGATGAAACGTCCTCTATTCCTGTACTTTCTTGTTAACAAGACAAGATTCAGAAAAAAAGCATAAACCACCATATAACATATGTTCATAACTATTATGAATTATTCACAAACTACAGTGTAAATAGTTACAAGAGCAATAAATATAGGTCTGCACTCACTCATGGGTCCTATGAGTTTAAGACATTGACCACCAATTGTTTTGAAATAACATAGCATGCACACAGTCTTAATGGATAATGGTGCCATGTTAGACTAGTCCTCACCATGGAGTCCCCTGGTTTTAATTGATCAATTTCCTGTTTACCCTCATGTTAATTAATAAGCATTACAGGATTAGTCTTTATATTGCTGTCAGCAGCTACAGTAATTGGCAAGATCAGGTCTAACAGACTTTTATTTAGCTAATCAACTTCTTAAACTCTCTGTTTATTGTTCCTTAAAGCATATTGTTCATTAACTGCTATGAATAATTAGGTAACTACAATGAAACTTCAGAATGTACGAAGATTACAGGGTGAGGAATCTGGACACACCTATGGTTATTGACATTTCAGAGTTAAAATACTTGGGTTTTAATTTAAATATGTTATCATGACCAGTTTAGAGAGGTGATTAACCAATGCCTGTTCCTCTTCATGGTTTCCAACTCAGTGAACACCTAAACTGCTGGATTTTCACCAATATCCTAACAGCTGCTTTTGACTTACATTATAAATCCAATCTGTTTTTATAAAACCTTAAAAACTTTTGCCACATATTTAAGCCCAAAAGTCCGATGATTTGTTAGCATATTCCAGAGATAAGTGTTTCTCAGTCTAAATATGGAACGTCCATTGTCTGACCAACCAAACAGTATATTTAGTATAGGTTGAAGTTATCAGTTCTGACCCGATGCTCCAACAACGCAAGGCATGTGTAGAGGACGAATGCCTGATGACGAGTGTCACGTCTTCTTCCTACCCTCAAAAACTGCTCCTGAGGTCACTGACTGTTTGTGTCTGACTTGTCACCCACCACAACCTCTCTCTCAAAGGCACATCACGTAGCACCAAACAGCCACTTAAAAGGAAATCTACCACGAGAACCTATCGGCGGTGAGGTGTTGGAATGCACTTCACGTGGCTTGTGAAAGGATGAGTCCTGGATGGTCAAGTGTCCCAATAAAAGAAGGCGCCAAGCACACAGCCATCACAGAAACCTACAGTCAAGCCTTAAAGGAAGCCAGGGATGGTTAAAGGACTTATTCTAGCAGGACTCCTGGTCCTGCTCTGTCATGAGCTAGCTGTACAAGCTCACGTTTTGAGTAGGCACAACTCTGCCAGCAGCATCGGCAAGATCAAGGTAAGCTTAAAACCTGACAAATGCATTGGAAACATTGGTAGTTTATCTATTTAACTCTTAACTAAATGTTCGGTAATCAAAGAGTTGTGAATAAAATGTGTGATCTTGGTTTTGATAAGTTGAAAAGAACTTGCTAACTTAATTTAAGCTAGTTAGCAGATTTACTCATGCAACTTCTCAAGTAGTATGTTGCTTCTCAAGTATTTGTCTGTCTATAGTTGCCTATGGTTTGGCTTTAAATATAGCAGAGCACAATGCTAACAACTGACAAAAATGCTAATATTGTGCCTAATGTACGCCAGTGTAATGGCTTCGATTAAAATAATAATTAAAATTAAAATGGATGGAGAACACGAGTAATCCAGTGCCAAACATGGGTTGCTGTCTCAGACACTTCTACAATAGCAGGGTATAAAGAGATCCACTTATTTTCTTTGACACATCAGATGACCTTGAGAACATAGGGATCTTTTGACCCAACAGCCATTAAACTATAGAGTGTAACACTGAATCTCCTTCATGTTGTGCTCCTCAGAACTTGCTCCAGCAGCTTGAAGAAGCCTTGGTAGCTGAAGAAGACACAGAAGGTGCTGTGGATTATGAGGATAGGAACATAGCACTAAGTCAAAGCCAAGCTTCTCCAGGCAGGGAGGATCAAGTTGCTGCTCCGAATGAGAACAGCAACACTGAAGAGGGACTCGAGATGCAGAGAAAACACCTCATGGATCTCCTGCTGTCCACAAGGAGCAAGAGCTTCTCTGGCTGCTTTGGCGGAAGGTTAGACCGCATCGGCTCCTCCAGCAGCCTTGGCTGCAACTCCATGAAAGGTTAAATCATCTGTCAAGCTCCACCGAGAGACTGGATCTGTTTGAAGTTCATGAGGACAGCATATACAAATGTAACAGTCCTTCAAAAACCATGTTGAAAAACTGTTGAACTGGGCAAACAAATTCATGCGATTGCTGTGAGTGTGTGAATGTAATTCAATGATTATTACTTCTAGGATTTCTAAAGAATTTTCTGCTTTATTTAACTGATTTAAATTTGAGCACAGCTTGTGTCTGAAGATCCATTTATTAACATGTAGAACAGAGGGCTAATGGATGCGCCGTTGATTTTCTTTTTATAGAGAAGAGTAATATACTTTTGTCTATATATACACATTGTACTTAACTGGTGAATTCTTTCTCTGTTGGAGTCACAGTATATTTATCCAGAACATTCTTCTGTTTTGACCATTCTCTTTGTTAGGCACATCATATTCTACTTGTATGTACGTATTCTTTTACCAGTCAAAATGACTTTGAATGGTCTCTGTGTGAATAAATGAATAAACACTTTCTATTGTCTCAGTATGGATAAAATTTGGGATGAACAAGTTTTTGTTTCAGAGATTTAAGTTCACGTTCAGAAATACTTCCTCAGTGTAGGTAGTGACATCTTACCGTGTGCTCTATAACATACGTATATGAGCCTAAAATTAGTGACCTGATCATTTCACTTGAATACAGGCACTTTAGCACATTATCACATTAGAAACTTATCAGCAGGAGAGAAGCATGGTCAAAAATTCCACTCCCACCTACTCATCCTGGATATCTAATGAAGTCCTGCCTAATGGACCAGGCTTATTAGTGGACATATCGCTAAAATGTGACTAATGAAATCCTGCCTAATGGATGAGGGTTATTAGAGGGAGCAAAGCTACAAGAGAACAAGGATCTGTTCCACAGCAGGAGGTCATTAGCATTGAGCTTGTTGACACCTGCACTAACCTTTACTGAAAAGCCCAAGCTGCATTGCCTTTAATCCTATTATCTTACCCTCTAAGGAGCCACTCCTGATTACATTAATAATGCTCTGGTTCTCAGACTACGCCATGTCAGACGCCTCTGATTAGAAAACTGCCATGTTTCCGTCCACTTGACACAGCCGCCTCATCAAATTCTAACAGACTGTCAATGGCTCTTCTCCACTAAATTTCCAACTTCTCAAATTACCCCAGGTCCACCCAAGCACACAGGGAAAAGTGCTATGAGATGTCTTGTCCAATTACATCATAGTGCAGTGGTGGAGGAGTCAGTCTTTGGCCTACTTACCCAACACCTGTTGAAGGTGAAGACTGGTGTAATGTGTGTAATTAGTGAGTTCTGTGGTGGCCTTGATTAAGGTGCCCAGAGAGATGTTGAATCACCACCTGCTTTTGATACTGAAGTCATGGTGTCATTAGAGGAAAATTGCCTTATTCGTCATTGAACACTTTGTACTTCCACTGTAGTGATAATTTGCTTATGCAAAAATAAAAAGTAGTGATAAAAATGACACAAAATACAGTAAATACATCGTCTAGTAGAAAACTATTTGAGTAAGCATTTTAGAGGCTCATGCACATATACAGTTGCACACAGTCATCATTGTGATTAAAGTCAGGGCAATATTGGGCTTTCTGTGATTTCTTTGAGCTGTTCTTTTCTGGGGAAGAATGACTGCACAACACACATCTTTAATTAAAAAAAATACATAAATAAGAATTTGGTGCACGTCTGATGTTTCTGGAGCCATCATCGAGCTCATCAACATGGAATATCATGGACATGAATGTTATGGCAATATTAATTCTATTTTTCTGTAAAAGCACTATATAAACAATATTAAACTCAATTACTATTACCATAACATTCATGTCCATGATGACTGTATATAAGCTTCTGACCACAGCTGTACAATTAACTTCAAAATCATAAACCACACAGTTTATAAAGAAAGCCAACATTAGCTCGCTAGATAACTTAATGCTACTGGGGTTTCAGTAGTTTGTTAGGTTCTTTAGATAGTTCCTGTTAAATCATACCTGTTTATAGCAAAGATGCCCCTTACACATTATCCTGAGTGCTACCTACAGGCTGTAGTGGCACTTAGATATATTCAACACATCAGTAAACTGCTACTGAACACACTGCACTTCAATTTTTTTGCTTCCTGAAAAGTTTTTGCTGATTGTGACCAGTACCTACTGGGTATGCCCTTGTATCGTTTCTCCATCGTAACAGTTTTATGTGCAGAGGAGGCAAAAATATCTTTGCCGGGTCGACAAGCGATTCATGTGCCACATTGTTTTGTCCTGGAAGTAACTTTTTACGGAGTGGCCAGTTCTGTCAAGAATAGTGCGACTCTTTGGCACGGCTGTCCCATTCACAGATGAAAC
>JAQQZR010000039.1:19710906-19744857 GCA_030068235.1 Notoglanidium macrostoma | reverse complement strand
GCAAGCCACCTTTATAGCATGCTGAGACAGCGTCAAGCTCGTTCAGACCTGCCCAGGCATGCCCAGGATGTCAACTTGCTGCACACACCGCTGTTGATAAGTCACTTACGGGAGCGAAAATGTTTGGATACAAATATAAGAAAAAATCATGGCAAAACTGAAGATTTCTCTGAAACGGTGCATGATGGGTAAATTTTGATGTGATATTCGTGATCAGCTCCCAGAAATCTATAAGAAACACCCAACAGTGTTCAAGAAGCAAAAACTTTGTTGTGCAGTGACACTGAAGTGACATCTTAAGCTTAATACAGAGCTCTCATACTGTACTGTAGAACATCAACAAATGTGACTAGCTAGTCTTTCTCACTCAGCTAGCTAATGGCTTACCTGTACATGTTTCCTCAGGTTGGACGTTGAGCTGTGAAATGCCAACATCTCCACAGGTTTTGGTCTGTGTAACCTGCACACAGTTTCCTTTGAAACTTTTAAAACCGATATCTGATAAATTGGGTGAGTGATGCTCTTCTGGCTCAGACTTTGCAGCTAAGCTTTTAGTGTTTAAAGCAAACTGCTTCCAATTGGCAGGAAAAGTGGGACTCAAAATTGAATTATTTAAAATTTACTCATACATACAATTGTATTTTTTAAACCTCTGTAATTATGATTAATGTACCAAAGTTGAATATTTTATCTATAACAAATCTCAAATTAAAGTACATGTAGTTTGACACTTTCTATCTTTGAAAAAAACTGACACACAAGTCTACAAAATGGCTCAGAACAACAGTTAGCCACACACCAAAGATACAATAACATATCAGCTCTCATTATACCACCACTATGGAATCAAAAGCACTTCATATTTCACATAAGATGAAGAGAAGACATTTTAGCATGCTGTAACATTTCCAGGAAATTGTTAATGCCGAATTAAATGTCTTACACATTGACATGCCCATTGCTTGAATGCATGGTGACAGCATGAATAAATTGGACCTCATCACAAGATGCGTTGCTCGGCACCGGGTCTTCACTGTCCAGTCAGGTTTATCTATATCAATTAAAGCCTCCTACTCAAACATCAACCACAATTACAAGCTCCCATATATATTATAACAAATGACACAAATCAAACACAGATTCACTTTGGAAGCTCATTAGTTCTCCACTTTAGTCAGTCAAAGCTCTCGGTGGGCAAAACGGATCACGGTAGAATATTCCGGTGAGGGATGTCAGATTACTGACTGACATGTCATTAGTCTCATCTCTGAAATGTCTCCGTAGTCTGACACATCAACCTCCGCTAAGGGACCACGCAACAGTTGGCCAGCTGCTGCTGTCAGGTTCATGCTGATCATAAGCACAGCTGAGACAAGCTAAATACAAGACAGGCTTTTTTTTTTTTTTTTTTTTAAATACATGCTTAATAAATGCTTGTAAACCCCTTATGACTTGTAGATGTTGGATTGTCACCCAAGGGGATGGGGTTCTGTTGCATTCGCCTAGAGGTTGTAATTCAAAATTCCCAACCTGCAACAAAGAAAAATCAAAGAAAACATCCCCTCAGATCAGAAATCCTACTCAGGAAGTCCAAATTCATCCGAGTTCAGCAACTGATGTCAAATCAACATGACAATATAGATATTTGCTTTAGACCGATGTACATACAGACATATTCACTTGATGTTTTGGCGAGTAAAATATACATTACTTAAAACAGATAGCTAGAGGCATCCATGCTACCCCACTTGCCCAATTCCAACCTTGACTTCCCATTTCCAAGCTAAGTCAATTGCAGCGTTAGTGTTAACTGACCGTCATGAAACTTGAGTCTACCATTTACCTACCCTCTAGTATTCTATACAACCTATACAAGTGCTGGACACTAGGGGTACAACTCACGTGTTTCAATCTAAAAACTGATTCTTTACCTCTGGCCAAACATAATTACAATTTGCATATTTTGCATCTGCTCTTTATATACTGATCTAAAAAGCATAATAAACAAGAGCATTTTTCCCTCAAAATAGAATCTTAAAATTTGGCTGAAAGCATCTTTAGACATCTTCAGAGACGAATGGATTGTCAAAACCGCCCATTCTCAGAACTAAAAATCTTATTTTGAAGACGTCACATCTCTTCACACCAAATTTGGCTAATGACCTTGAGGTACTCGGTCAGAAAAAAATAAAAAAATCAAGCAATAAGCTTGCGAGTCTTCATTCAGGAGCTTGCAGTAATGTTTATTATAATTCAGGTAAAGGCACAGGACTTCGCATCACTCTCAATGCGTGTCAGTTACAGAGAAACCAAGGCAGGTCAACTGGAACATATACCATATTAACAGAAGCAAAAAGACTGCATCCTCTTTCAGGGGGCACTGGACAAAAGCCGGTCAGTTCATCAACTCTTACAAAACTGTCATTACCTCATAAAACTTACATGGGATATAGATATGAAAATGTGTAATAGTAAGGGTCAAATTAATGTCTACTCATAAAGAAATCAGCAAGACATCTGAAGATGTGACTTCATTAGTAACTAATCTTCAGCTGATCAGATGACTCCATCTGAGTGTCAAAAGGTGACTAAAATGCAGAGACGAATATAATAATGAAAATGTTTCAATATAAATAAAATAAACAAACTCTGAATTATCCGATACTGGAAATGTTTGAGGGGGTTTGTTGACACACTGACTAGCTTAAGACTGTAATTATACTAATCTAAACAGCTAGAAGAAAAACCCCAACTGTCTGAATCATTAAATTCGATCCATTTTAAGAAATCCTGAAATGAACTCCATGGCATGCACAGATCATTTCTACAGTGTAGTCTATAATGGTATAAGACAGGAGGGATGAATTTCAGTCACCTATATGCTTGTCAGTACATGGTGACGGTCACATGGTAGAAGAGATGCAGGAAGGTTCCTTTGCAACCTTTACAGTGTACTTGGTTGACATGATCTGCTTCAGGAAGATACAATACTCAAAAGATAATAAAAGGAATGATATATTAAAAAGCAGCGATTGAAGCATTTCACTTACTCACATTGCCAATATAATACTGGTCGATTTGATCCTTATTAAAACACTTAAACAACAAAATCATTAAGTAAACAAATCTCACAGAAGCTTAATCTTAAACAAAGATAAAATAATAAATGATAATAATAATAAAACAAAACAAGGAATGCGTAGTGTACAGCTTACGCACAGCGTGTCAGCTTGTCATAGCTCCGACAGTATACACATTACTACAGCACATGAATGTGAATTATGGACGCTACTCCCAAGTGGCTTTTCTACTACTTTTCTACCGGTCCTTTTTTGTGGTTTGATCGGTTCAACAATACAAACACACCCTGAGAAAGGTTTTTTTCACCTCTGTAACACTTTCTTTTCTCTGGTAAGAAGTGTGAGGGTTTCAACTGAGACCAGAACAATTGTATGAGGGCTTCTTCCAGTGTGACGGCAATTACACATGCATATCTTAAAATATTATTCCAAATTGGAAATCTTAGACAGCGTCCAGTATGGTACTTATTCCCAAAGAATGACTAAAGCTGGTCCCTCTATGGTTTCCGAGAGCGTCTTTCAATTTCTTCCTGCAAGCATGAATGGAATAATTCACCCTTAAAGCATTACTCCAGTGTTGTTCAGTCTAATCTGTACAGTAGCTACATGTGTAGAGTATGTCGTCAGAGTGACATGTTTTTCCTGTTCAGAGAAAAGAACAAAAAACTTTTTTACTCTAAACTCACTTATAAGCGAAGTCACAGGGCAGTTGTTGGCGTAGATACTTCTATATAAAAAATTATTTTTAAATGAAGCTATAATGCATCATTTCATGAATAGTGTTTTATTTTATTTTTTTAGAGAGATCTCAATTTGAATATATGTGCTACTAATACTTAGGTAGCTCAGGGTAACCATTAAACTGGATCAACTGGATCTTTTCAACCTCCTGCTGAACAAGCAGCTGAACAAACAGAGGAAAGTGCTATCTATCCTCTTCCGCATACATGAACTCACAGATGCCTGCGATTGGCTAGTGACGTGAAGTGCACATGCCATCCTTCCAACCCAGACAGCACAACTCACTTTTCTCCTGGACATCAGGCGAATTCTTTTCTGTTGCACTACTCGAAAGCTACTTGTTGCATTTTACGTGATACATACAACGTGAACATTTATAAACAGATGTCAGGTGTCGTAAAGGCTACTTTTGTCAATCGATATCAAGTTGCCAATAATACCCGAGTCAGTTTGACGTTTTTGTTATGAGGACATTTTCTGTGCTGTCTTATGTTAGAATGTCATGACAACGGATTTTGTAGACTTTGTAAGAGTGATTAGAGTGACATCAAAACCAAACAAGATAAGAGAAAATTTTAATAATGGCCATGACCTTGCCAGAAGCTTTGAATCTGAAATTATAGTTAAATGAAACTTTACTCATGGATCAGAGACAGAAAAAAACCCAACTAATTACTATGTCGTCACATTTATAAGCAGAAATATGAAAGTCTGACACACAATTACAAAGGCAGTTATTATGACTTTCTAGTGAATGTCGACTTACAGAAGATCTAAAAGGTTGCTTGACATATCACACAGGTGATGCCTGCTGGAATAAGCCTATACAAACGTTCCTCTAGGTTTATATCAGTTTTCATGATGTGCTCATGTACAGTAACCCTATGAAAAGTGTTTTCACGGCTTGGTAAGATTTTCTCCCTTGACCATCTTATCTTAAAACTTTTTATTGTTATAGTATCATAGTTGTGCTTTTGAATTTTTGTTATGTATCCACATTTAAAATGTTCATTGATGAAATTTCAATAACTGCCCATTGCAAAGCGTGGAGTAAAGGGTTTGTTTTTTGTTCTGTTCTCAGTACAGGGAAACGGTCACGTTATTGTCTGTAGTCATTTACACATACCGTACACATGCAGGGAACAGAGTGTAAGTTTAAAAAAATGCTGGAGTATTCATTTAATACTAAAAAAAAATAATAATAAAGGACACGAATGTCATCAATCTAATACAGGAACTGTCCTGCTTCTGTGATGAGGCGTTGTGTGTTTAGTTTGAATCCCAATTCCACTTCCTGACTCTGAATGAAAACATTTACAATAAGGTTAAATCATTTATGAAACACTGCAGGGTGAACATCCTTGCTTATCTAGTCGCAATCATGATTTGATATATCGTTATAATGCCACACTTTCATTAACTTTCCCCACTGGCCTTGTTTCATACATTACATTCTTATATGTTTAGTGCAAGAGCATATTAACACAAATACAAATATGTCAACAACAAAAAAGCGGTAACAAAAACATAATCGATGTCCAAAAAAAGTGCTACAGTGAAGTTCATAAAGCAAGGAGAAACTTCTGTTCATATTATAAACGAGAATGTGAATGGAGTTTCAGGATGAGTTCATGTTCAGCTTTTAAATTAATATGATAAAGTCTGTGTGTGTGTGTGTGTGTGTGTGTGTGTGTGTGTGTGTGTGCTTCTGTCAGTCAGTATGAACATGCTTTACCATGTTGTAGTGGTCCAGGAATTAGCCGGGAATGGCTTAACAGTGAGAGCTGCATTTCTGGCCCATAAACACACACGTACACGTGCACACACGCACACCAGCGACTGTCTGACCTGCAGCTGATAACAGATAATGCGAGCGTTCATCTCAGATGGTGATGGAATGCTGTCTGAGCTTAGCCATTAAAAACTCATGGGTCAAGTTATGTCTTGTGATTATTCCTACAATCTGAAAAAGAGCAAGAACACAAGAGTGTTTATCATCTGTAAACACCAGGACAAATAAAAATGCGTGAGACAAGTAAAAATGCAGAAAATCGGAAACCCATGCACTTTAATAGGAACACCTGTACACCTGCTTATTCATGAATGTACCCAATCACCCAATCATGTGGCAGCAGTACAATGCATAAAATTACGCAAATACAGACCAAGTGCTTCAGTTAAATTTCACATTAAACATCAGAACGGGAGAACATGTGATCTCAATGACTTTGAATGTGATGTCAGTGCCAGATGAATCGGTGTAAGCATTTCACAAACTGCTGATCTGCTGAGATTTTCACAGAATGATGTGAAAAACAAAAAAAAATCCAGTGAGCAGCAGTTCTGTGGATAGGAATGCCTTGTTGATCAGAGGTCCAGGGAGAATGGCCCGACTGGCTCGAGCTTACGGGAAGGTTACAGTAACTCTAATAACCACTCTTTACAACTGTTGTGAGCAGGAAAGCATCTTTTGTCATCAACCATTGAGGCAGACGGTCTACAACAGCCGAAGACCACATTGGGTTTAACTCCTGTCAGCCAAGAACAGAAATCTGAGAATACAATTGGCACAGGTTCAATAAAACTGGATGCCAGAAAAAAACAAGGTGATGTTTGTCCGATCTTCATCTGTCCAGGTTATGCACTGTGCTGCTGCCACATGATTGGTTGCCTAGATAATGACATGAAAGCGGCGGGGTACAGTCCTATTAAAGTGACTGGTGATTGTACATGATCACCTTAAAAAAAAAGAAAAGAAAAAAGACATTTTCTTGTGATACAGTGAATGCTTCATAATCACATGCCCTTAAACCAAGGATATCCACTTTATTAGGAACACCTGTACACGTGCATTTATCTAATCAGCCAACAATGTGGAAGCAGCGCAATGCATAAAATCATGTAGACACGGTTCAAGAGCTTCAGTTAACGATCACATGAAAGTAACTCAAATGAGCACTCTTTACTCACAAGGTGAGCCAAAAAGCATCTCAGAACACACAACACATCAAACCTTGAGGTGGATTGGCTATAATCAGCAGAAGACCACATCAGAGTCCACGCCTGTCAGCCAAGAATCTGAAACTATCATTAACAGACTCTTCCAAACTGCACACATGATTGGCTGATCAGATACATAAGTGCACGAATGTGCAGGTGAACAGATGTTCCTAATAAAGTGGATGGTGAGTACTTATACAGTGCTTTATATCTGTGTCATAATCAGTTGTTGTATAGAATTATTAGTGCTTGCGGAAATGTACCTCTCCTACTGCGTTGACCACAGGCAGGTGGCGGAGCCCCATGGTCCTGAACAGGTTAAAGACCTGAGAGACGTGCGTGTTTGGAGACACCGTGTACGGACTTGGGTTCATGTAAGGAGTCACATCCTGTAGGAAAAGAGAGACAGGCATGGGCAACCAACAGGAAAGGAGCTTGTGTGGAAATAATTAGGCTAATTAGTTCTGAGAGTTTAGAGAACAAGCTATTATTGGGGCAGACCCACTTCAGTGAAAAGGCACGCCAACACTAATTAATAACTTATTAGTTACCAATTAACATTGGCCGAAGCTTGCACACCCCCTTACTCTCGGTCTATATTTCAGGAGATGGAGGAGATGACCTCCTCTCCTAAGAGACTCCTACCACTATCATGCGTGGGTTGAGGAGGGCGAGGTCTAGATCATGTATGTCAGGGAAACGTGGGTAATCCTCCGTCATCTCTGCGTAGGAGAGCCGTGGCTGAGAAGCGCTCTGCAGGAGTGAAATAAAATGTGAAAAAGAGAGTGGGTTAGTGAGGGAGGGGAATAAACCACAGCCTGGAGTAAAGTTTTTGTGAATTGTCAGGTGTGTGCTTGAGCTAATGGGATTCCCGAGTGCGAGTTCAGGAATCATCAGGAGAATTCGAAATTTGAATTCCAACGATGCCACATCAATCAATGACCAGGAGGCTGAGAACTGAAAGAACCTGGTCATTGTCTTTGGGTGTGATGGATGGCATACACTCTCTCACCTGTCAATCATAGCAACACTAACCACACCCTGGTTTCTCTGAGCTCATGTACTGTATGTGGAAGAGCTAGTGAATATCTATAGATTATAGCTAATATGGTGAACTGTAGTTATGGAGAATATGGTGATTGTGGTTATAGTGAAAACTCAAACTCTATGCTGATAATGCTGAGAATACAGTGAAAATATACGACTATGGAGAAGATAGTAAACTTTGTGATGAGAGGTAATCACTGACCGACTGGTTTTCGGCATAACACACTCCACGAATGAGCAGGTTGACAAGCTGTGAGCGCAAAATGAGGCCGTGAAAGGTGAGTGGGCGGAACCTCTCCTCCATACTCCACTCCTCACTGGGGGACTGATCCGGGTAGAGACTTGGGTAAGGCACGTGCCTGTCCGAGACAACACAGACACCATAGCTGAAGTACTGCATGCATTTTACTATATATTTCAAAGAGTCTACATAAGTAATGCTTAATAAGCAGTTTACTATTAGTTTCAGTTTTCTTTCATTGTAGTTTTATTATCGAGTTTATGTTGAAATTTCTATTTAGGCTTATAATACATATCCGTAATAGTCATTATGGCCAAAATTATAGCTGAAAAGTTAACATCATGTTCAAGGGTCAAAAACAGCACAAGCCATTACAGCCATCTTTATTCAGATGTGTTCTCTCTACTGTGCAAGTTCTCATCCAGCTATCTTATGATTTATAACAACAAGCAGCAACTATTTCTGTGTTGAGCACTGCAAGTTCAAATGAGGATTTTCTGCTCCCTAAAAACTTGCCATTAAGGGATGCGTGCTTGCTGCAGGAGGCAGACGATATGAATGTCAAACTTGTAGTTCATAAAAGTAGGGTGGCAGACCCTGAAGGCAGAGCGCTATTTAACGATCTGTAACAAACTGCATGCTCTAGTGAAACATTAGGCTGCTTCTCTCAGAGCTCAGACTGCAATATGTTACTTATCAGATGACTCGGAGTAGCTTGTATAGACTTGTTCTTGTCAGATTATGCAATTCTATAACTCTACCATGCTTCCAATACGTTGAAAATAGCAAAAACAAGTCACAAACGCAGTTAATATTAAACAAACAACAAACTGTTGCATGAAGTCTATTGCCACACGTAATTTTATACAATACAAGTTTAACAAATAAGTCCTGAATAAATTAGTAGAGTCTGTTTTTAACTTGCAGCTACATTAAGGGATGTCAATACTTTTCTGCAAGTTCACCTGTAAGAATGAAGAAGATGGAATAGTTTAACTAATTGCAAACATTATACACGGTGCGCTAAGCAACACGTTTTCCATGTCTGGTATAAACTTCTCTTTCATTACTTAATCCCGGTCAGTGTCACTGTGGCTTTTTTTTTTATTACTTTTGCATTGTGGATATTGTGCATATATACAAACAAAAAACTGCAAGTGAGGGGGCTTGATTTCAGAGAAAGTGCGTTACAGTGTTGCACACACAGTGCTTACCTCCTGTCCAGCATCTGCTGCAGCATGTCCTGACCTTCCTCAGCTAGCTCCTCCCCCACCTGCTCATCACACACGTTACGCAGCTCGCTGGAAGGGTACGATTTCATCGATTGGCACCTCCGCCTCTGCTCCCCCGCACGCGTCAGCACGCTTGTTTTCTACACAGGGAGGCAACGTGCTTTTCTTCCCTTATATATTTATAAACCACAGCTCATTTACATGTTTATATTGAAGTGAAAAAAAAACTCTACATGCAAGGTAGTGCAAGGTCCCGTATAATAATATAAGGGCGGGAACAAAAGGCTCATGGGAAATGTTGCAGGTTTTATCCTTGAAATGTTCTCCTTTCAGGAAAAGATGTGATCAAACGTATAAACTGTATTAATAAGCAAATTATTGGGAGGAACACGGAATGCAAAAGGACTTCACACTGACCGCAGTGACCACCTTATTAACATTTGTGTACATTCACGGGCCACTCAACAGCTTCTTTAAGCGTTTGCACACAATACTACAAGTATTGGTAATGTCGTAAAAACACTAAAAGATGAGTTAAGGCCTGTATAATATTTCTAACAGCAGGATTTCCATACATGGATGTCCAACAAAGTCTTCACAGTAAGAGTGAGGAAAGCCATTTCAAAAGTAGGTCGCTTGCTCCATCGTGTGGAAAAAAATGGCACTGTATAAATGCAAGGAGGTCTTTGTTACTAATTAAAAACAGATTATATGAATTATTATTACGTAAACAATACTTGTGACAGAATACAGAGAGATCTTGATATCTTGACATTAAAATGATAGCCATCGGTTATCATTATTATAAAACCATCATTCCCCTGTGAGTCTATATTTCTGAGTCACCTTAAATTGAGAAAAAGACTTCACAATGTACTCGAGGTAAATGATCCACTTTGGCGTTGTTAATTATTATCCTACAGCAGGATGTTTTATTTCTTACACAGTTGTCAAAGATATATCGTAACCATGTTTAAAATATCTAGACCTCTGGCTTGGTCTACATGTAATCTGTACTCTCTACCCTGCTAATGAAGGCTGTACCTTAAATCTGATGTTGTTGCTGACAAGGATGTTCCCCTTCATGAACTCTTTTTCATTATCACGGTTCTCTGTGACCACAGGGAAGGCGTGATACACGGTGGTCCTCAAGATGCTGACCAGAGACTGGATGCGTGTGTGGGGATACACATAGGTCAGGTTGGGCTCCATGATGTCACTGGCGGTTAGTCTGGGAGTAGGAATGAAATTATTGCAATAAAAGCACATCTCCATTCACAACGCTATATCCAGGCAACCCCTTTTAGCGTCCTGGAAATGTGCCTGTAGTGTTTCCACAACTGGGCCTTAAAAACCACCATTGTGCTTTACATTTACACTGGCTGAAGGTGAATATTGAGGAATGAATGGTAAAACAGAGGAAATACTGAAACTTTGTCTCACTTGTCCATTTCTACTTCGGTCTCCCACTCCAGCAGAGGCACTCCCCTCAGATGAATATGAATATCATAAATTCCCTTATTAAACAAATCTCCCGTCCATTTGGCCACCTGAAAAAAGATTAAATAGCCATATACAAAATATTTATAACACATCTTCAATGAAGCATTTCTAAATTCTTCCCATGCTCAGAAACCAGGCATTTTCCGAACAGTAAACGCCATGACAAACATTTTAACCATGTAAAAACTGACTACGTGCTTACCATTAGTGTGATCATGATGGGAAGGCCATACGTGATCTCATTGGTTGACTCGATGAGGATGACCGTTAGACTGATGGTCATGCGTACCACACCTCCCAGAAAGGCAGCTGCTCCAATCAGAGCAAAGGTCCCTGAGTATATCTGCATGCCAAGATTCCTGACGTATAAAAGAGAAGCTGTCATTTACAAACGTCTAAAGTTTCAAAACAGTAAGAGTAGCACGGACAAAAAGAAGCACATGGTCCGGGTATAACAAAAAAACACAGACGTCAGGTCAAAAGCTACTATAAAGCAATGCTCGCGACTGAATCTGGACTTCATTCGCTCTCTATTTTATTCCTTTCTTAAAAACATTTCTCGAGACGTACACGGCTAGTCTTTCTCTAATAGAGGTAACATAAGAGTTCCTCACAGGTCACCAGGAAATCTGCTCATTTCTACTATTTTAGAATAATAACACGAACATTAACACTATGACATAACACATATGGAATTATATAGTGGTCAAGAAAGTGCTACATGCTCAACCCATGTGTTATAAATTGAGTTGATTAACATTGGTTTATACACTCACTGGCCATTTTATTAGGAACACGATACTAATACTGGATAGTATTTTTTTATTTATTTGCTCTCAATTCTGCATTGCATGGAGTGTTGGAAAGGTGTTGTTTCTTTACGGTGGTCCGTGTTGAAATGAATGTGTCACATAATTGCTGCGGATTTGTCGGCTGCACATTCAGGCTGTTTCACCACATCCCAAAATCTCTCTATTGAATTCAGATCTGGAGACTGAGCAAGCCACTGAAGAACACTGAATCAGACTAAGACAGCTTTGTGACTCATCATACTGGAAATAGGCATTGAAAAACTTGCGGCCATAAAGGGATGCCATGTGGTCAGCAATAATACTCAGATAGACTAATGAAGCTCAGTTGGTACTGAGGGGCCAAATGTGTACCAAGAAAACATTGCCCACACCATTACAGCACCACCACCAGCCTAATTTATTCACACAAGGAAGGTTCGATCCAAGGATTCATGCTGTTGATGCCAAATCAAGATTCACCAGACCTTTCCGATCTTTAACTGTTCAGTTTCGATTAGTCTGTGCCCACTATAGCCTCAGATTCCTGTTCTTTGCTGACAGAAGTGGAACTTGATGTAGTGTTTTGCTGTTGTAGCCCATCCACTTTTCGGTTCAATGTGTTGTGTGTTTTTGTGATGCTTTTCTGCTCACTATGGTTGTACAGCGTTACTTTGGCCTTCCTGTCAGCTTGAAAGAGTCTGGCCATACTCCTCTGACCTCTCTCATCTACAAAGCATTTCCGCCTGCAGAGCTGCCCTCGTCATTCGGTGCGAACAACAGAGACTTTTGTGTGGGAAAATTCCGGAAGATCAGCATTTTCTGAAATACTCAAACCAGCCCGTCTGGCACCACCAACCACGCTACATTTAAAGTCGATGAGCTCACATATTTTCCCCCCACATTCTGAGATTTGATATTAACATTACTACGTAAAACTCTTGACCTGTATCTACACAATCGTACGCACTGCACTTCTGCCACACAAGTGATTTTATTCCTAATAAAGTGGATATACCTGAAAAATGGTTAACATGTACGTACATTTTCAGGACGTTGGCCACCAGGCGTCCAAGAGAGGCTCCACAGAGTAGAGAAGGGACAAAGAGTCCACTAGGGACAGAGACGCCATAAGTCCAACAACTCAGCAAAAAGTACAGGACAAAGAACAGAGAGAGGGTGACTGGACTAAACGTGGCTAGAGAGAGAAAGAGAGTCAAACAGACTGCAATTAGAAATAGTTTATTTTCAAAATAGTCAGTTACGTCGTAGACAGTTTACATCACAGTCAGTTATGGATTTCAATGCCAGACATGTGGATAATAGTTATGCCTTTTATTTTATCAACTAACTTAATCATCACCTCCACAGATGCTATAAAGCTCACATTAATTACGGGTTAATTGATAAGAAAGGGAAAACACCCTGAACGACACATCATAACACGCAACGCTTTTGAACTTTGCACTTTTGTAACCAGGGTTAAATAATCTTTCTCACTCAAGGCTACAGTGTGTGTGTGTGTGTGTGTGAGAGAGAGAGAGAGGGTGTACATGCATCTCACCATCTTGGTGGAACAGCTGATATATTGCAGTCTCCTGAGGGTTGAAGAAAAGAGTTGCCATGTCATTGTAGGTTTTATTGGAGCAGAAGAACCGCCGTATCGTTGAGTTCACGTCCTCGTTTGAGGTCACCTATTAAAAAAACAACCATTTCTGACATCTTAACATATCGAAGAGATAAAGCGCTATAAAAGTCACAATTAACACTGAGATTTACAAAGAGCACAAGCCATCACTGTTCATTAGGTCTGTTTGAGCCGTTCTTATGCCGGAAATCATAAAAAACCAACACTGATTTGGAAGAAACAAGATGAGTACAAGAGTTAAGAGTGGGCAATGTGATAAAAAAAAATTTTTTTTTTTTAAAAGTCACAATTCATATCACAATATATTACTATATAAAGGATTATGCATCAAATGCCATCAAATGAGTAGTATTGCATTAAAAAAACCTGGTTCAATGATTTATTCGACAAAAATACACTGATTTAAATTTTTATATTAAAAAATAACAATGAATAGAAAGAAGAAAATCTATACAAATTTGAACATTTTACAGTTTTAAACATTAAGCACAAAATTGTAACATCAAAATCATTTGCTTCCAGTCAGCCTGTAATTAAATTATTAAAAAGAAACGCATTAAAAGCTATCATATCGCACAAGAAACATACCGTGAGATAATTTATCATGATATTGAGCTCACCCAGCTCTATGGAAATGAATAGGAAATAAATGAGAAAATGATTCCTCTTTATAATCTTATACTAACTTGCACTGTTGTGTTGTTCACTGCTGGTGAGACTAAATCCCTGCACTCTCCCAGGGTCATGGAGGCCATGAAAATCACCACGGTCGTGACCAGACCCACCAGCAGACTCTCCAGCACCCTGAGCATGGGGAAGAGTCCGTTTAATTTTCTTTTTTTAAATAAAATAAAAAAATCCCCAAGACAATGATATTAATTCTTATTAATGACAGAAATGACAGCCAACGAGCACCAGCTTACAAAGCGTACCTGACGAATTTGGCTTTGGGGTGGACGTTCCTCATGCGGTACTTGGCAAGCCGCTTGTTGATGCAGTTGAACATGGCGCCGAGCAGGCCGCCCACCAACCCCATCATCACGAAGAAAGCCAGGTCCACGGCTGTCCACAAATGACACTTCTTATCCCCGTCTGGACACTGCAGAGAGGAAAGATCCACGATATATTTACACTGAAAAAAAGTCCTTTTCAAAGCTTGGTTTGGGAGATTAAATTAGGGAAAATAAAGAAAATCCCCCCTTGCAGTTTCGAGTATGACTTCTTAGAAGAAACGTTTAACTGCTTGAGAAGATAAAAAGATTAGTTTTTCCTGAATACAGCCCCCGGTCTCACTTTATACACAAATGAATGCCCTTAAACATGTCAATAGCTGTGCTTTTACCTTAAACTCGCCGAAGTTGAGCAGGCCAGGGAGCTGGAAGGAACCCCATTTGTTGTAGTTGATACCAGAGCGAAAGAAGTTGAGCGTGAAGGTGGCTGACATGGAGCAGAACAGCTACAGACGGATAAGAAGGCGAAGACATAAACAGATATTGGTTTTTTATTTGAGTCTTTTTTTTGTATCAAATACGACATATTCAGTAATATTAATACTAATACTGAAATTTCAACCGAAATTTGGTAACAAATTGGATTTCTGGGGTTTTAGCATTTCTCCCAATGCCATCCACTTCCTCACCACTTTCCATGTGAGAGCTTGGTTCCAAAAAGACGAGCCTTCCTCCAGACTAAAGAGCGTGCCCCCGATGGGAGCCCCGAACGCTGCGGCCACTCCAGCTGCAGCTCCCGCAGACACGAAATCCCTTTTATCCCTGAGGATAAAAATAAAACCACTTCGCAAACACAGCGGTACAAGCCAATAATGTTTGATCAGCATCACAGAAGGATTTAAGTATGCACAGGGGCTTTCTGTGCATACGCTATGTAATGTAACATAATGTCATGTAACAGCACGCCGCTGAAGTTCTCACCTGTCACTACGGAAGTAGGGAAAGTGAAAGCGGATTTTCTTGAAGGTGATGCTCTGAAACTAAATGGAAGCATGTTATTTTTGACAAATAATCACTATTATAATAAATATGAAAGAAAGAAATGAAAAATTCTTTAATAACTCATCGCAGATTGGTCAGAAGGGGTTGATTCATTGTATATGACAGCAACTCTCAAGGTATACATATATATTAACGCACTACTTCTAATACTTATCCTTTCTAACAGATCATTCGCAGGGACTTCTAAGGCTGATATTCCATATAAATGGATTAGAAATGTCTGTAATCGTTATGTTGAATTTTTCTGGGAAGAAAACATTAATGTAGGGTTTTTGAAAGGAGTCTCCGGTGTCAGAGGAAACAGCTGAAACATTACGGTTCCTGACAAACTTCAGGACAAACTATGCAGTTTCTCTGTAACATGGCAAGCTGCGATTTTTATTAAATTCCAGAGACAGGAAAAAAAAAAAAAAAAAAAAGCGAGGCTGGTGACGGACGTCCCGTTTACGACTGCTATAATGTAAGTGATGATAAACTTGTTTCTACAAACAAATAAAAAGCATCATTCTTTAATTTATTTTATTTTTTTTAATTGTTAGCGTCGATGACTTGCTCTGGTAAAAGAGGAATAAAACGCTTACGTGTCAAGCTGATTATTTTCCTAGAACACCACTCCTGTGTGCGTTTTCCCTCCTTAATTAAAAACCACTAGTGCTTTAGCAACCTTATCGATGTTGATGCTACGTATTAAAAACACGGACATTCAGGCTGATTTCTGAGGATTGGAAGAAAAAAAAAAAAACGTTTGTTACTTTGTACCTGGGGGAGTCCGGCTCCTACGATGGCACCGCTGTGGATCATGGGTCCCTCTTTCCCCACAAACAAACCTGAAAGCAGAAACGCATCACATTAAACCTGCTCATTCAATCTACACATGGATCAACCCGTACGAGTTGACGCTCTTGAACCAAGTGAGATGTTTCCTACAAAAAATCTTTCACAAAACCTGCTTAGATTAAAGAAACACTTACAGCCCTCTGCTGTAACTCACAGCTCTCCTAAGTTATCGCTGATCATATTACAGATTATAATGATCACATTGCTATTTGACTACCTCCAGCTACGGCGAACAGAACCCCAGCGGCTTTGCAGATGAAGGTGCGCAATCGTACGATTCCTGGAATCTTCACGCCATTCAGGTAACTTTTGATTTCTGGGATACCCGATCCAGCAGCCACAGGCTGAAAGAACACAACGATGGCATTAAATCCACACAACGTCTGTAACTTGTCTCAGACACGTAAGACAAAGTGAAGAAAAATCCTATTTGCCATATATTAAAGCGGTGAGCAAAGAGAAATCCAATACTGATCACTGCGCATTGCACATTATCAGATGAAGATATTTAACTCCCAGTCTGAAGCTAATTACGGTGATGTCATTTATTTCCCAACCTCAGGATGACATGTTCAATTTGTAACATGATCAGAGCTCACTGAGCACATCGGATCTGATTACTAGAGAGGCGTAATGGCTCTGTTACCTCGATCAGAACCAGGACGCTGGCGATAAAGACAAACGCCATATTGAACGCTAGAAGTTCAAGCAATGACAAAGCAAGGCAGCCGTTTTCACTGCACTCCTCCACAGCTAAAAGGAAGGTTAAGGATAAACATAGACGGCTCATGATCAACGCACAGCACAGAAACATTCAGATAGCATTAATAAAATTCAACACGATGTCAATTCGGCGCAAAGGATACATTTTCCCACCAGTCTGAACTTCAGTTGGGTGAAGAGGTGCACGAAGAAATCGACAAACACGCCGATCTGAAGACGGAAACTTACATTTAAAGCTAGAACATTCATACTTTTTAACATCGACATCATACAGAGCATCCTTCGACACACCTAGTACTCTTTGACTTCGAGCTGTAGAAGAGAAATGACACATGATGATATTATAACTGATCATACCAGGCCTGTAGATACTCCAATAGCAAACACCAACATCCACTTGACAGCTTCATACTTTTTGGCTTTCTAGAATGAAAAAAAAAAATAATAATAATAATCACACAACAAATGAATGAGAAGCAATAATCACAGACGCACCAAACAGCTACCAGATATTTATAGATACCTTATTGTCCATCCCTTCCAACACCTCCACATATGGCTCATTAATACACCGGTCATAATCCAAACTCTGCAAACAGAAGAAGCATTAACACCGTCTCCATCTTCTTCACCTCCAAAAACGCTGAATTTAAGTCTCACCTCGTAGTCTTTCCGTGGTAGTATTTCATCCTCGTCTTCCCTGGTTTCGCCCAGAATCGTCTGGAAAAATTGAAATGTCTTACAATGCATAACTTCACAACTGAATGAATCCGAAATGAATGATGCGGGTATACACAAATCATATACATTGAACCGAAGCCGTTTCGCTTTTTAGTGAAACATGTCATTCAGCTAAAATATACAACAAACATCGCCGTATTGCAGTACGCTTACGTCAGAACTTAAACTGTAAACGTTTGTAGATTTTTTTTTTTTTTTTTTGCCCTTGAAAACGTAAATGTTCTTACAATTCGTATACCACGGCAAAGCAGTTCTGACTGTAGTTCTGGATGGAACACAAATCTCCGGCTTATATTTAAGCACTTGTTCTAATACATTACATCGACGACTAATAATAAATGGATAAAAAGAAGTGTTTTTAGATAACCTATAGTCGAAACGGTTTTTGTTTTCTGTTAGGAGCTGAATATTTAAGATTTATAGATGGAATCTGCAGCGTCAGAGCTTTGTAAGCAAGTAGGTTTTCTGCCAAGCGAGTTTTCGAATTGTCATCGTTAGAAAATTCGCTGTATAAGAGGTATACAGGATGGCAAGAGGAACTCTGCTTTGCATCAGGCTCCATCTCCCCATCCTGGTGTTGATTAGTTTCCTGTAACTGCATACCCAACATGGTTCCTTCCTTACATACAGTATTCGAGCACTGACATTTGTTCTTCACCTATCAGTGTGTTCATTTTTAAAGATCTTACTTGACTGATTAATAAATGAGATGCGACATCACTTGTCGCTCAGACCTAAAAAAATAAATAAATAAATAAATACATTTTAAGTTTTCGACCTATCTGTAAAGAGGAAAGACTGGTTTGGTGCTGATGCTGATAATATCGCCATCATTGACATGTTAATCGTCAACCTTGTTCTAGGGGAAAACGCTGTCCTGAGGTTTGCGATAGATTACGTCAGTATACACCGAACACTGTTTTATATGTCAGGTAGTGCACATATGTATGGAGTGAGGAGTCATTTGGGATTCAGCCCTAAAAAAACTTGAGTTATTGATGTAGGCTCATGTCAGAGAGCCAGATGGCCAATTATTCCTAAACAAAGGGCTCATCCGTCCACAGCACAGACTGTCTTTTCTACTTCTGTTTTAAATATTGTCTTAAATACAGAAACTCAGAACCAAAAAAAGGCATTTCTGGTTATATTTGAAGATTTAATGCTGGTGTTATTTCAGTGCACAGTAATGATGATAATAATAATCACATCTAACTGTCCTGCAGCTACATAAATCTCAACCAAGGAGGGCTGACTGATAAAAATCACTCTAAAGTCCGACATACTGATCACTTCAAGGAAAGTCCTTAGTGGACATTTGGCATCATTCCTGTTAGATGGAAAACCAAGGTCTTGTTCCGTTGTGTAGAATGAAAACAGAGGGTGGAGCTTCGAGTGGACTCTCTGCTAGCTAGCACCGTGCAAAACACACAAGCTGGAACCTCATTTACAGCAAAACACTGACAGGATACTGGGGACTTTATTTTCTTATATGGCACAATAACAAGGAATTCAGTGAACATGAAGCCTACCAGCTCCTCTGGGGTTCTGGTTTCTCCTTCTCTGCAACAGCACTGACAGCACAAACAGCTCCCACAACACGCCATCTTCAGCATCACACACTGGTGGGCGTGCCACACGCGTCACGTGACGTGCAGGGACGCGGAAGAGTATTGTTCAAGTGGTCCGTGTCTGCGGACGATTTGCGCAGAACTATTGCGATTTTTTAAAAAAATGCACTTTTTTAAATTACAGTGAACAGTTCGCCGTGGAATTCTTATTTACATGTAACATTACAGATAATAGACACGAACATTATTATTTACAGAGTTGCACTGCTTAATATTCAAATTATTAATAGGTTTGTGATGCGGATTAGCTTTGATAAACAAAACGCACCAATACTAAATAAATCCAAATGAGCAATTTAATACATTTTTTTAAACAAAGAAAACACCAAACTCAGGTCGATGAGTACACAACACGACATACGATACTAAATAAGTAATGATTAAAAGCCAAAGAGAAACAAATTGTATACATTAATATATTTTTTGGAATCAGTATATTCCTTAACAAAGCCCACAAAGCTAACACATACATATACATACATACACACACACACACACACACACACACACACACACACACACACACACACACACTTCTGTTTATTGTATTTTGGTCAATAATCCACATCGTCAGTGATACTCCAGTTTTGCCCTGTACTGGGAGATGATCACCAGTTATTATGATACAATATGTTGGTGATGTGATGATTTCAGTGAAAGAAGTAAAATTTGCACATGCTCAAAATCAGCTGCAGACATTGCTAATCCACAAGATGCTACACGTCCGTTGTGATAAATGCTTGTTTTATTCTTTACACTTTGTTGTTTAGCATTTTATTCTTTACACAGTCGATGGGCTCCACAATCTTCTTCTGATGGTGTTTTTTTGTCGGTTGGCAAACAGCTTTGAGGCGCTTACCTCCACCTTCTGAATTGTAGTGTGGTTTGAATGGGTCATATGATGTTCTATGTACTAAGTCCAGTCTTTTTCAAAAATGTAAATATAGCCCTACAGTATACCCCACACGCCCTGAGTTCAGGTTTTATATGGTCTTCTTCCAGTCTGCTTTTGAGTATCTGTCTTTCCTGCTGGTCATGAGGACAATAAATTATTACATGCTCTACTTTGGGCAGCACAGCAGCAAGACGCCTCACAGGAAGGCTCTGGGTTCGAACCTTATGGCTGATTGGGGCCTTTCTGCGTGGATGTGTGGATGTGAACATGTGATTTGCATGTTCTCCCCGCGCCTGAATGGATTTCCTCCACACACTCCAGTTTCCTCCCACAGTTCATGGACGTACAGATTAGGTCAGCTGGCTACTCCAAATTGCCCATAGGTATGAATGTGAGTGTGAATGGCTGTTCTCTGTTTGAGCCCTGCGACAGACTGGTGACCTGTCCAGGGTGTACCCCGCCTCTCATCTGAAAGGAGCTGGTTCCAGCTACCAGATTAAAGGATAAGTGGTATAGATGGAAATAAATTATATAAATGGATGGATGTTCTACAGTTTCCTGCATGCCACAATACTCACAGCTGCATGTTTACCAATTATCTTAAATGTACTTTTAAGATCAGTGTTCCAAATTCTCATCCTTGAGATGATGTCTTTTTATATTTTTTGTCTCGTTTCTCTCATTTATCCTGCTTTCTTTTGGATACTGTAGTAATGTCTACCTCTAATTTCCCTGTTAGTCAGGTAGTCAGTAGTATTAAGGCTGACCGATTATTCAATTTCAAATAGAAACCGATTTCAAATAGCAAAGGCTGCAATTTAGCAAAAGTTATGCAAAGTGTCTGACCCAAGGCTTAATCGGTCAAGCAAACAAACTACTATTTCAGAGTTGTTTGCAACTGTTAGTTCATATGAAAAGGGCTCACAAAGGCACCGTGAGGTAATGAAATTTTTATTTGGAAATTTTTTATAAATTTTTATTGTTATGTCTATTTAACTTGATTGCAGAATGTGCTATATTTAGATGCTGTTCTTTTGCCATAAGTGAATTACCTACCTATTTCAATGTCAAACATTATTTACAGACAGGTCCTATTATTTTCTTTTTGGAATTATTATTATTATTATTATTATTATTATTATTATTATTATTATTATTATTATTATTATTATTTATTAAACTTAACAGTCATAGGTTATGTTATATTTACAACCCAAATTCCAGAAAAGTTGGGACATTCTTTAAAGTTGAACAAAATGAAAACTAAAAGTCTCTCAAATCACATGAGCCAATATTTTATTCACATCAGTTGCTCATGTAATTTGAAAGTCTTTTAGTTTTCATTTTATTCAACTTTAAAGAAGTTTTCTGGAATTCAGGTTGTATTTTGTGTTCTACGCCAATGAAAAATATTTTTATTTTTATAAAAATATTTTATCATCATTTATTTTTGGTATTGACTCTTTTGCTGGTCTGAGAATTCTATTGCTTTTTTCTGCATTGAGGTCATCAGTTATCTGGTTTGTATTTACCTCCTTTAGTTTCCCTTCATTTATTATTCTATACTTGTGTCAATATGCTTCTTCAAACTTCCATCTCCCTTCTTTCTCATCCTGTTTAATTTCCCTTTCTACTGCTATATTTGTGATTACAGCATAGGAACTCCATTTGCAATTAGAGCTCTGGCATTCCATTTAAGTATTAAGCTTGTGGTATGATAGGAGAAGTTGTTTCTGCTGTCTCTTCTCCTTGATTAAAGCCTGCATGTATTTTTTTTTATGATAAATCTTTTGTATTTCAGAATTTAGCTTCTGCCTTAAATATAATTTTGATTTTCTTTGTCTTGGTTTTTGCTTGTTTGGAACAGTTGATTATGTAGGCTAAAAATAGCACTAATCTGTTCAATGGCATTCATGTACTGTAGCTACATGTCTGTACTGCTGCTGTAACTGCATTGGCCTTATTTGCGTTGACTCTTCCTTCTTTTTTTTTCGTTCTTTCACTATCATATATCCATACTACTTCTTCATGTTACTTTCTTCTCTGATTTTGCTTGTTAAATCTCCACTGCCTGCTTCATAGCTGTGCACGACCCATACAGTGGTGCTTGAAAGTTTGTGAACCCTTTAGAATCTTCTATATTTCTGCATAAATATCACCCAAAACATCATCAGATTTCCACAAGTTCTAAAAGTAGACAAAAAGAACCCAATTAAACAAACGAAACAAAAATATTTTACTTGGTCATTAATTCGTTGAGAAGAAATGACCCAATGCTACATGCCTGTAAGAGGTAAAAGTATGTGATCCTCTAGGTTTAGCAGTTGATTTGAAGGTGAAAATAGAATCAAGTGTTTCTAATCAATGGGATGCCAATTTATACAGAAATTTATGTAGAAATTTCTCAAGGGCTCACAGACCTTCAAGCACCACTGTCAGCTGCTGTGTGGTTTCCTCCAGTTACGAAAGTTTACAGTAACATTATTACCACATTCATATGTTCTCCTCCACATCATCCTCATCTTTGTTCTCCTTCCTATAGCCTCCATTAGCAGTATATCCATATCTCTGACATTTATAAAATCTGAGACATGGAACATAGTCGCTCACACACACAAGCTCATGTAACGCACCATCACTTTTCCAGAAAGCACCTTTAATTACAGTAGTACTGATTCAACTTTTTCCCTGTTTCTGAAGGCCTTCAAGGAAATCCTGTGACTGCTCTTGCTTTCAGTGCATTTCTCAGTTCTGATCCTCTTAGGAGGATTTCTGATCCTGATTTCCTCATCCCCTTACAATGACTGATTTCCTGACAGTATCTAGTTATCTCATTCATCCTTCTCCTTTGCTTTTATTCATCCCCGACATGCCCCTACTACTTACAATTCTGATTTAGTCACAATTCATAGAAACCATGACACGCATGCGCACTCCCCTCGTCCCACCCTACCAGCAAGGCAGGCTCGCCATTGCTTTAAAAAAATAGAAATGGTGTGAGCGAAGTTGACACAACTCTTCCTCGCTACACGGCTCTGGATGCTACTACATCTTTACTCAACACGGTGTTTTTTTTTTATTATGCCAACAAACCGGACAGGCAGCTGAATCCGTCGAAACGTGACACAGGTAACTAGTTCAGTGCCATTCATTCTCAGACATCATCCTAAGAAAAGCTCCTGTGAGGTCGCGCGCTACGTTGACCGGCAGCTGTGCATCATGATGCCGGCTAGTTAGTTTCACCACAGGCTTCACTTGAGTGAATTAGCTAGCTAGCTAACATTAATTCCATCCATTCATTGGCAGACAGATAAACTTTCAACCGAAGTTGAAATGCTTTTCCCCCCCAATTCAGTTTTTGTGCAAGGGTAAAATGCTTGTACCCCTATGATAATTTTATTTTTATTTATATTTTATCCTAGCGGAGGCAGGCTAGGTAACGTTTGTATATAAATATGAATTGACCATGTGTTTACTTCCTTCACTGATACAGGCGAAAAATGAAAAGACAGCGTCAGTCAAAGCTCGGCTTTGGGAAGGGAAGAGTCACGGGAGAAGATGAAGCGATTGAGAGGAAAAGAAAGAGACAAGACGATGGAGATGAGAGAGGAGGAGCAGGTACTGACCACTGTGTCTAGGATGGAATTAGCATTAGCATTAGCATTATGCTCCTGTGCTGTTCAACACAACCAAAAAATGACTGACCTGATCACATTAAAACAGTGTAGGCCTAATTACCACAGAGATGCATGTCCTTTGGTAATCACAGTTGTACCTCTAGGTTTGTGAGCCTATCATAATTATAGTATCATTACGTAGAATAAATGTATAAATAGGGTGGTGTGGTGGTTTGCACTGTCGCCTCACAGCAAGAAGGTCCTGGGTTCCATCCCCAGATCACCCAGGGTGCCTTTCTTTGTGGAGTTTGCATGTTCTCCCCGTGAATGAGTGGGTGCTCCGGTTTCCTCCCACAGTCCAAAGACATGCATATTAGGTCAACTGGCTACTCTAAATTGCCCATAGGTGTGAATGCAAGCGTGTGTGGCTGTTTGTGTCTGTGTTAGTCCTGTGGTGGACTGGCGACCTGCCCAGGGTGTACCCCGCCTCTCGCCCGAAGTCTGCTGAGATTGATTCCAGCTTCCCCGCGACCCAGACGGATAAAGCGGTATAGATAGTGGATGGATGTAAATATATAAAATACAATATAATCGTATGAAACACATTTTGCTTGTGTTTGTGCTGTTTGAGACAGATTTCTGTAGTTTAAATCCAAAATAATGCAAACTCAAACATAATGATGCAATAAAGGTGTATGTCAGCTCAACTCGGTTATTTTTAATACTTTGGCCGGAGAGACAAATAAGGAGTCACCCAGAAATGGACAGCAAGTTGGGGGGAGCGAACAAACAAGGAAGGAAAAGTGGATGGAGAGAGAAATGAAAAGAAAATGTAGAGAGATAAGAGATGTTGACAGAGAGGAAGCAGTTTAAGGAAAACAGAGAAACACAGAAAAGGAGGTTGAGTGAAAGAGCACAGGAGACAAAATGTAAGAGACCACACAAGCAGCGCAATACTGGAGGAGACCTGGATGGAGGTGAGAGAGCTGATGTCAGTCAGACACATTTCCACGTGAATGTGACCCAGACAAGTTTAAAAATAAACCACTAACAGATGAAGAGAAGTACTGCCTTCTAAAAGGATAAGTGGTTCAAACATAACCATAATTAACCTAAAACACATTTAGGTGAAAATCAATTAATAATATGAAGTGGGAGGAGAAATATCCTTGGCTTAGGTGGATCTAAAATCCTGCGTGTCTGAATGAAACATTTCTATTCTGAATTTGATTAAACCTGTAGAAGAAATGTCATAACTTCTGACCAGACTGGTCACCGGTACAACACCTCTCGCGCTCTAGCAGCGCAACTCACACGCAGCTCTTCTACGTACAACGCTTACCCATAATTCTCCTCTCTGCGTTGCAAACGCAGTCCCGCACATGTTGCCATGCGTACAGGCTTGGTCATGTCCTCAGACTCCGCCCATTCTATCTTTACAGACACTCTACCTTTTTCGGGCACATTCGGCGAATGCTGGATTAGGCGGCAGGAGAGCTCGTTCCCGCTCGTATATAAATATATATATACATTTATTTATTTATTTCCTTGAATACCCAGGAAATTGTGAGGTAAGCAGCCGGTTACGTTTTTATTTGCCGTAGAGTGTGCGCTTGTGTGTAACCTTTTCGAGCTAGTTGGTTAACACCGTAGTGTGGGTGGTTGTCGCGCGCGAGCGCACGTGTTTCTAAATATATATTTTTTTTGTCATTGTAACGACCAACTTCATTGTATTTAGTGAGCCTTTTCAGTGTCTCGTGTAGGTAATGAATGTTGAAGTTGTACATGTATCATGATCGTTCAGGAACCATGGTGATCCAGCGGGACGAGAACGGCTGGCTGTCGTGTAAAAGCGACTCGAGCTCTACGAGTATCAGCGGTGAAAGCTCCAAGGAAAGCTCCAGGTGCTCGAGCCCAATCGAGAAGTATGACTACGGAAACCGGCTGACGGACAAGATGAGGCGGCGCATCGAGTCCGGGGACCGCTGGTTCTCCCTCGAGTTCTTTCCACCGCGCACAGCCGGAGGTGCTGTCAACCTAATTTCCAGGTGAGCTCTACCTCTTTCAGTGCTGCACTTGCGTTTCCGGGTTCTCTGGATTCTTTCCACGTCCAAAACACATGCCGGTGGGTAGTTTGTCCTAAGTTGCCCCTGTGTGTGGTGCTCTTGTATTGCACAGTGAATTAATGATTAAATAAATGCTCTCCATGACAAGCAGCAAGATGCTTATCGATTATTAAAAGAGATCCAGATAGTGTTTTTCAAATGGAAGAAGTGCAGATGTACGCTGTAGCCAAAAGTATGTGGACACCTAACCATCATGCCCATATGTGGGTCTTGCTACAACATGTGACAGTTGCCATAAAATTGGGAGCACACAATTGTATAGCATGTCTTTGTGTTCCTTAACTGGAAGCAAGGACCCAAACCTGTTCCAGCATGACCGTCCCGCTGGGCACAATGCGAGCTCCATGAAGAGTGTTCTGCACAGAGCCCTGACCTCAACACTACTGAACACCTTTGGGATGCAAAGGTGACCGCATAGCAGGTCTTCTCTGATGACATCTGTGCCTGTCCTCACTAATGCTCTCGTGGCTGAATGGACAAATCCTCACAGCCAGATATAATGGAAAGCCTTCCCAGAACAGTGGAGGTTATTATGCAAAGAGGGACTACATCTTGTGTGGTATGTTAAGAAAAAAATGAAATATGGATGAAATGATGATGTCTGCAAACTTTTGGCTATATAATGTATCGTGGAGAAAGTACCAGAGCTTAGATGCTCCAGTGAGCAACCTGTTTCTTTTTATCGTAATGCACTTGCCCTTGGCAACCAGCGCTAAGCAGATGAAGTGATTACCTTGGTGATTTTCAAACCTTACATAATGTACAGAGTCATATTGGCTTGATAATTAACTAACAGAGTAAAAGAAACAAAATGAAGATTGTCGTAGAGTTTGTTTAGTTAGCTAAGTTGATAAGCACATGTTAAACGGTATTGAAGGGTATAAATTGTTTTCTGCTTTAGATTCGACCGTATGGGAGCTGGTGGGCCTCTTTTTATCGACATCACGTGGCATCCGGCAGGAGATCCTGACTCAGACAAGGAGACCTCATCCATGATGATCGCTAGCACGGCAGTCAACTACTGTGGCCTGGAGACTGTTCTGCACCTGACCTGCTGCAAGCAAACAAAAGAGAAGCTCACATCCTGTCTGAGAAAGGCCAAGCGCCTAGGACTGAAGAACATCATGGCGCTGAGGGGAGGTTAGATACTCAGTAGGACCAAGTGTTGAATCAGACATTTGTGTGTGCTATATTGTCACACAGTACATGACCGCAACATATCTATTCAGATCCAGTGGGAGCAGACTGGGAAGAAGAAGAAGGAGGGTTCAATTATGCTGTAGACCTGGTGAAGCACATTCGCAATGAATTTGATGAATACTTTGACATTTGTGTAGCTGGTAAGTATTATATTGGTCAGCAGTGACGGGTTCACAATTTTATACAGTGTCATGTTTTGCCTGATCTCAAACCACCTGATCCAATCCATCAGCTGTTTATTAAACTCTTCATATGTTGGATCAGGTGAGCTCGGGGTTGGGAAAGCTTGTATTTGTGTTCAGTATTTATTTATTTATTTATTTATTTATTCAAAATGCCTCAATTTCTGTGATGACCAGGCTACCCGACTGGGCACCCAGAGGCTGAGAGCTACGAAGAGGATTTGAAACGCTTAAAAGAGAAGGTGAACGCAGGAGCACAATTTGTCGTGACTCAGCTCTTTTTCAGAGCTGAAACCTTTCTGAAATTTCTTAAGGACTGCAGAGATATCGGCATCACGTGTCCCATTCTGCCTGGAATCTTCCCCCTTCAGGTATTTAAAACCAGTTGAATAAATTGTCAATCTGAATAAAAACCTGTCTTACAGTGACCAAATTATCCTGTCTTCAGCTTCAAATTATATCAGACTCAGAATCTTTAGCTGTAAAGCATGTTAAAATCATAGTCTGGATTAATAGAAGGTTCCCGTAAGTTTTATTTAATTATTTATTAAAAAGAGCTGATGTTTGCTTTTATACTACAGTGTTGTTGAGTTGCTTAATCTGATTGATCAAAAGGTGTTGATTAATGTTCTGTATCGCGGTTCTGGCGCTAGTTCTTACGCCACTCCTGATTTATTGTATTTGAGAAGAATTTTGCATATTTTCTTCTTCGCAGGGTTATCACTCACTACGTCAACTGGTCAAGTTGTCAAAGCTGGAGGTGCCTGAGGAAATCATGAAAGTTATTGAGCCCATCAAAGACAACGATGCTGCCATCCGCAACTATGGCATCCAGCAGGCTGTGGAGATGTGCAAGGTGCTACTGAACAGCGGCGATGTGCCCGGTCTGCACTTTTATACACTCAACAGAGAGGTGGCTACAATCGAAGTGCTCCGACAGCTCGGCTTATGGACTGAGGACCCTCGGTGAGCAAGTCGGAGATAGCTCTTTAGCTTCATAGTGCATTCGTGCTGAAAGAAAAGCCGTTTTCAATAATATTGAATGTGTACCTGCTGAGTGTATATTTTCGTATTTGTCTGTGGCGAAATTGTTGACTCTGACATAATCTTTTTAAAAGGCGACCTCTGCCCTGGGCTGTTAGTGCTCATCCCAAACGAAAGATGGAGGATGTCAGGCCAATCTTCTGGTCCTCGAGGTCCAAAAGCTACATTTATAGAACACAGGACTGGGACGATTTTCCCAACGGGAGATGGTACCTAGATCATTTTTTATTTTTATTGTCCATTATTATGTGTTCTAAATATTTTAGCACTTTTTTTTACGTTTAAAAATCATTTAAATAAACTTAGCAAACATCAGAATCATCGTTTCATCCGAACACTCATGTAGTGCGCTATATAACATGCTTCCGTCTTAGGGGGAACTCCTCATCTCCAGCCTTTGGCGAGCTGACAGATTACTATTTGTTCTACCTGAAGAGCAAATCCCCTAAAGAAGCCCTATTAAAGATGTGGGGAGAGGAGCTAACGAGTGAGCAGAGTGTGTATGAAGTCTTCAGCAACTATATCACACAACTGCCGAACGAGAAGGGACACAAGGTAAATGGACAGTGATTTCAGATTCTTCTGGCTTTATTACAGAAAATTCCTAAATTCTGGTTAGCACCATTGTCCGTAAATGCTTGTGAGATGAACTCCTTCAGTTCATCCTCTGTGTGTGGCTTCCTTTCAAAAACCTGCTCCTTTACTTCACTGCAAAAAATCTCTCACAATAACTGTAAAGTAAATAATGAATGAATAAAAAATGTATTATATAAATATAATATTATATTCTAATAAAAATACCATTACCCAATCAGTACTGTATACCTACTTTTTGACCACTCTATATATAATTATCATATGATTTTTATTTATATCAATATTATTTTATTCTCACTTTAATTAGGTGACGTGTCTACCGTGGAACGATGACCCTCTGGCTCCAGAAACGAACATGCTAAAGGACGAGCTAGAGAAAGTAAATCGTAGAGGCATCCTCACAGTCAACTCCCAGCCCAACATCAATGGCAAGCCTTCTTCTGACCCTGTTGTAGGTTGGGGCCCACCAGGAGGATACGTCTTCCAAAAGGTAGGAGAATTATGAAAAGCGTTATTAGGGTGTTTTATAGGTTATTGATCATAATTTTTTTTTAAATATATTTTACATCAATCATTACCCTTCATGAAAATGTTAACAGATTGTTTAGCATTTACTAATGCTATCTAAGGTATTTTCATTCCATTTTATGTTTGTTTTTTGGGAAATGGAATATTAATTTCCATAAAATCCTATTCAAACCTGGACTATTGACCTATAATGAACTACATTTTCTTTTTATATTCAAAGGCTTACCTGGAGTTTTTTATGTCCGGTGAAAATAAAAATGCACTTCTTAAAGTCCTGAAGAAATATGAACCACGTGTGAACTATCACATCGTCAACTTGCGGGTAAAACACGTCCCATTCTCTCTCTTTTTTTCCACACTGAGGCATCTTCACACTACAGTTTCCTTCTGTATAATCATCTTTACATGACTTTTGTCTTCTTTTGTAGGGTGAGGATATAACAAATGCAGCTGATATGAAACCCAATGCTGTAACCTGGGGAATTTTCCCTGGCAGAGAAATTGTTCAGCCCACAGTAGTGGATCCAGTCAGCTTTAACTCCTGGAAGGTGAGGAAGATTTCATATATGATTATACAGAGAGCTTCAAACTATATACTTTAGGTGTCTGTCATTTTGTTATTATGTACTTAGTCATATCAGTCAAACACAAGCAGCAGAACAATACATTAAATGATGGATACAGGTCAAGAGTTTAAGTCAATTTTCACATCAAACATCAGAATTGGAAAAATGTGGTCTTGGTGACCTCGACCTTGGAATGGTGGTTGGCGCCAGATGGGCTGGTTTGAGTATTGGAGAAACTGCTGACCTGGGATTTTCAAGCACCACAATGTCTGAAGTTTACATAGAAATAACAAATGTCTGATAAGCAGCAGTTCCAGGCTCCAGTTCCAGCAAAGACCAGGCAAAAAAAATTCAAATGTTCAGCTGTCCGGTTTTGGAGGGCCTGTGCCCAATGTAGCTTCAGATTCCTGTGTTTTGCTGACAGGAGAGGAACCCAGTGTGGTCGTCTTTTGTTGTAGATCATCAGCCTCAAGGTTCGACATACACTATATGGAAAAAAGTATTGGGACACACCTCTTAATTATTGAATTCAGGTGTTTCAATCAGACCCATTGCTACAGGTGTATAAACTCAAGCCCCTGGCCATGCAGTCTCCATTTACAAACATTTGTGATACAAAATAGGTCATTCTGAAGAACTGCTACTACATGATTTGCTTATTGCATAATACCAGGACTGATCAGGTATACAAATATTTTTTTATTGGTTCATTATATGCTTTGGTTATAAAGTTAAATTAGGATATTGGGATACTGGGATACTTTGAATCCATTAGATTCTAAAGTCACAAGTATTTTCACGCTCTTTCACCCGGTTTGAAAGCGTCACACCTCTGAATAGCCTCTTAGATTTACTATCCAGTAAGAAGCGGCAGGTTGCTTGCTGTTCTACATATAATATGAAAGGGAAATCAAATCTGGCTACACTTTCTAGTGATGATAAAGCTGTTATTTTTCTTCTTCCCTACAGGACGAGGCATTTGCACTGTGGATTGAGCAGTGGGGGAAGCTGTACGAGGACGAGTCCCCTTCCAGAATGATTATCCAGTATATCCACGATAACTACTTCCTGGTTAACCTAGTGGACAATGATTTTCCCCTGGACAACTGTCTGTGGCAGGTCATTGACGACATGTTTGAATTGCTAAGCGTACCTCCAGAACCTCTGGAAGAAAATATTCATTAACCAATCTGGACTTCGTAAAAACCCAGTGTTCAGAGGCACAATAATGCCATTAATATTTCGGTTGTTACATGTGAAACTGTAATATTGGAAATACTCAGAGCAGTAATTGGTTTGAAAAGTTCATGTTGAATGACATTTAAAAAACACTGTGTCATTAAGAAATATTGTCATCAACCATAGTAAATTAATATAAAACTATTTGCCAACATTCGGATAGCACTTAAATTACTACTATGAGTTTAACTTAACTGATTTTGAAGCTATTTATAAAGAGTTTTCGGCTATTGCACAAGTCCAAAGTATAAAGCTCTGGAGGGCGTTTTGGGAACTTTTGCCAGCTGGAATACACCTGCACATGAGGCAAGTGTGTTTGTTTTTAAAGAGACCGAATCAGAAGCGAATGCACGTCATCCAAGGTCGTGGATGTTGACGGTGATCTGTGATTACTGCTGTCATCTGAAAAAGAATTTTTTTTGCAATAGTCTTGGATCATTTCATCCTCTATTTTTATGATGTTATTTAACTTTTTTTTTTTTTTTTTTTTTTTTTAATTCCCCAGTTTTTGTCATTTGCTGAAGAACATTAGCAAAATAAAAATGAATGGTCCACACACTAAAACTGTGTGTTTATTTTACCTGAGTTATGTTTTTGTGTCATTTTTGCCACGTTATTGCATTTATCAGCGGTGTTCTAGAATCCGTGCCACTTTATAGGAAACCTGTAGATTATGGTATGGAATGAGAGTAAAGGTGAAGGTATATCACTAGAGTGGAATGACTGGGCTTGCTCTCATCAGCAGATGTGATGTCACACATGATCACACTTTTTTTTAAATTAACATTATGTTTATATATCAAATGTTAAATAAGTGCAACAATAGTACCAAAAAAAAACAAACAAAGGATAACATTTAAAACTAAGATTAAAAAAAGAAAAGAAAATTAAAGGTTAAAAATACAGATTTAAGCAAACACCAAAAAATATTAACAGTTTTTAAACTTTTATTATACACAGTGTTAAGGAAATCTCCCGCTCATGTCTCCGGCTGATGAAACCTCATGTTGCAATGTTGCATCAGATGGGAGGAGACTGCGCGTGCACGTTACAGCTCACGCGTAAAGCTGACGTTGACGTTCTTCCTGTTTTTGAGTCTGTTTGGCGCGAGATCCTCGCTTGATTCGATGTTTAAATCAAAAACATTTCCCCTTTTTTTCACCAAGAAGAATCTCTGTGCTATTGGTTAGCACCGGTGTCCTGATTTTTAACTCGGCTTTTCGTCGCCGCTACAAAAATATAGATGTTAGCACTCTGACAGAGATTTTAGCACTAAGCTAACCTTGCTTTTAACTACGCGTACGCAAGATGGCTGCCGCGCGTATCGCGCGCGCGTCGTTAGTACGTTCTACGCTACGCGTCTGCGTGGTGCAGCACCGGCGTAAAAATAGTGGTCCGTCGACGCCAATTAAGGATTAAATATTTTTGTACGTGGTATAGATGTAGCTTCAGTGTGGCAAAATTATAGGCTAAATCATTGGTGTTCCCCTGCCCACCCTCCAGGGCTTCCTCTTCAAGAACCATGAAACGGGCAGGGAAAATCATTAGCGACTCCACACAACCTTTTTCAACTCCTCCAATTCGGTAAGGGTTACAGAACCCTGCACATAAAACCTGCAAGAGACAGGAACAGTTTCTTTCCTCATGCCATCACCCTCATTAATAGCTGACTGGTATCATGCTGTGCCATAGCTACTCTTATTCATTTCTCCAGATAGCTATTAGCTACACATGTACAAATACTGTACTGTACCAATACTCATACATCACAATTTCATGCCCATATGTGATACACATTATTGTACTGCCAATTCTGACATCACTTTTTAAAGACTCCAGCTGTGGGAGACATCATGCACCAAGCCCCAATATCCTTTTCCTTTCCTTCAATGTTACCTACACTAAGAATCTGATCAGTCTTCTTTACCAAGCCTGTGTGAACTACCCGATTCTGGTTTTTCACTCTCAAACATAATATTTAAATGAAATAAAGGAGGAGGAAGCAACGCTGTTGATGCTGCCTTGCTTCAGATGTTGGCAGACATCCATGAGAAGACATTTGGAAAGAACGTCACCATGGTCCTGTAGCAGCCTTCCAAAGCTGATTCCAGGCTCCTTATTAAGGAGATCAACAGCATGTGTTCTGCTATGAATAGACACACACTTCTGTAGTGCCATTTCAGGTTATCTAAACACTGTGCAGTATTTTTATGATAGTTATTAATAACGTGTTATGAATACACAGTTTCGATGCGCCATTTTTGTTTGTGTACCAACAGTGCATGTCTTCAATTTCTTTTATCTTTATTTACTTGTGATTCAGTTTAAATGTACCTATAAAGTGATTTTTTTTTTGTAAATATATAAAACTGTGTTTATAAGTATCCTCTATCAGTGACCAGTGTGGGTTCTTGAGCTTTGTTAATGGAACAGTCCATTGCCATTCCAAATGCCTGCCACCCTGCATTTAATGAAATGAAGATTATTAATGCATAACAATAAATTTTGCAGACTTACTCATGTATGGTGGTATAGTTCTATCAAATTCGCCTTCAGTGGGAAGGTTAATCTGTTACAACCACTTTGGGGCTTAGGATTTCAACACCAAGAGGATTAGGTGGAGCAGGCAGAGGAAACTTGTTCTGGATAAAAGCCTGTCAACCATTTTTCAGAGAATATGAATGATAACACAAAAACTTTTCTTTCACTCATGGTTAGTGGTTGGCTGAAGCCATT
>JAQQZR010000039.1:19666898-19710806 GCA_030068235.1 Notoglanidium macrostoma | reverse complement strand
GTCATTGGCTACAGCAAAATAAAGTGAAGGTTCTGGAGTGGCCATCTCAGTCTCCTGACCTCAATATCATTGAGCCAATCTGTGGAGACCTCAAACGTGCAGTTCATGCAAGACAGCCCAAGAATTTACAGGAACTGGAGGCTTTTTGCCAGGAAGAATGAGCAGCTTTACTGTCTGAGAAGATAAAGAGCCTCATCCACAACTACCACGAAAGTCTTCAAGCTGTCATTGATGTAAAAGGGGGCAATACACGGTATTAAGAACTGGGGTATGTAAACTTGTGATCAGGGTCATTTGGGTAGTTTGTCCTGTGATTATGATTTAAAAAGAGTAAACACAGTTGTTTGACAATAAATGGCTTCAGCCAACCACTAACCATGTGAAAGAAAAGTTTGTGTGTTATCATTCTTATTCTCTGAAAAATGGTTATCATCAATAACAAGAAATCATAAATTCTGCCTGGGTATGTAAACTTATGAGAACAACTGTAACTTCTATTTTCATTTTCAAACTTCAACCTGATCATTCATTTTGTGCTCTGAGATGTTTGTGCACTTGAACTTTTATAGAGTTTTTGGGTTTCAATAAACGCAAATGAGCTTTGTCAGAAATGCACTTTGCCCTATCTCTCACTCATTCACTGTCTCTGTTGAGCTACACATGTTAACTCTATTACCTGTTGATTATGGTAATACCTGGGCCTGACTCCTTTGGCTCTCCTGACCTCTCTTGCCCATCCTGATGTTGTACTTCTGCTTATAGCTTCCTTCAGCTGAGAAGTACTTGCTGCTGCTGAGGATGGCCCCAAATGGATAGCCTTAAAATTGCTGTGATATTGTTGTGGATGCTACCATATGCATACCCTACCCTTTCTACTAATGTGAACCAGGTTCACTTACTGAAAACAGAAAAAGTCTCATCCATTCTTCAGTGGATAACTTCACACGGATATTATAGACTTAATATTAAAAGTTTACTGAAGTCATAAAAGACCTTGATGTTTGTGCTGAAGATCCTTTCAACATGCTCAGTAATCTTTGACTTCATAGCATACAGTTGAGGAAGATGACTAATAATCACACTGTTGTCATAAGCCTCAGGCTTGATCATCTCCGCTCTAAAGCTACATCTGGATTTCTGTAATGCTGAATTGTGACCATTGGTAAAAGTGTTATATTTTATAAATAAACTTGAGATCAATTTAATTAAATCATAAACTGCCATGTGCCAGACCCCACCAGTCCATTGGCTTAGCTAAAATGAATTTAGCCATGCATTTGACTATTTGTATGAATCAGAGTTGTTGCTTACAGCTTTTCTTATCTTGTGATAGGAAGTAACACGCCTTTCTTGGCTGTGTTTTAAACTTGGATTTTTTATATAACATCTCTTTAGATTATTTTGGCTTGTATATTTTACACTTGAATAGGGGTTTTTAATAAATGTGAATAAAAATATGTACATCCTGGAGTTGATCCAAATATCCAGGGAGTAATTCCAAGCTACATTTTGGCAAAGTTATATTTTATATACATCATCAGTGTGATTCCTTGTTTTTCTCTTTAAGTTATAAAATTAATCTGTTAGTTGTTTTATCCTTTTGTCTGATTATTTGTCTCTTTTATGTAAACCACTTTTAGATTTTGGACTATTATTACATAGTTGACTAGCAGACTAACAGGTGCATTTGTATCTGTATCCAAAATTACTTGTGCTTGTTCACTTTTTATTGGACCAGGCCTGTTACTGGGCTTTCACTCATTCACATAATGAAACAGGTGTTTTGTTTGTGGGGCCCCAGTATGAGAGTGGTTCTCTTTCTTTGTGGGAGTTGGCCTGGGTTACCTAACTAACCTGACAGACCTTTTAACTGCCAACGAGTTCACAGTCCAAGCTATATTACTCCACACATGCTTTGTTTTTGTTGGTTTACTTTGTTAGCGGGCAGGATGCCCTAACAAAGTACTCTTTGTTTGGTGAGAACATAGCAGATAGAAAACAAGTACAGATTTATGGTTCACGGATTACCACTCTTTAAAGTACAATGGTATAAAGTACTCTATTATGTTTGTTTGTTTTCGGACTTTAAAAGGGGGCATTGTTGGCATTATTAAACGATTACAGCTGGTCACATGGTTTGCTACAGCATCAGACCTGAAATGTCCAATGTATAAAAATTTGATGTAATCCTTCTCTGTAATTCCTGCTATACAAAACAGGATGTCAGTGCTGTATTGTATCACTATGTATCATAGGAATATGAGTCAGTGTTAACAACATGACAAGCCTCCCATAATAGGATTTCCATTTTTCACATGACAATCCAAAGATAGTGCAAGTTGTTTTTAGATTTAAAGAAAGACCATAGAAGACATGTAGCCTAGCCCAGCAAATCACGTGCCTTCTGATGACACACCTTAAGTGGATTTAGAGACCTTAAGAGGAGCATTTATACATACCGTACTTACACTCTGTGTGTGTGGTCTAATCGGCTAACTGCAAGTGTGCACAGTATGGATATATAAGAAATTATTCCAGATTTTGAGGTTCTCAAAGCTGCCAGTCTATATTAAAGTTTTTAGTTTGATTGCAAAAAACCCTATACCTGATTACTGGTATAGGACATAAATTAATATTTTTTTGGGACATAATTTCTATCTGAAGGATATCACTTACACTGAAAAGAAACAGTTGACAAATAAACAGTTCAAATTCACCTAAGGAAAAAAAAAGGTCTAATCCAAAACCCTAATCTATAAGCATGTGTATATAATCAAAAGTACAGGTGATTGTGAATGGGGAAATGTGTTATGTGACTGGTCAGGTGATGTGGTCTGTAGTCTGTTAGCCAGCTGAATACTTTCCTTCATACTTGAGTATAGTATTTAAACATGGACTTCATATTTCACCTGAATATTTTTTTAAATTACTCTTTGAATATTTACCTTAGTAACAATTATTAGTGTGTAATTCCATGATTGTTATGCCATTTAGCCCTAATAATGCTTATACAAACTAAACTTTATATTTTGAAATTCAATTTTAAACATTAAATATTAAAGACAATATGGATGTAATCATTAATACCCAGGCAAAATCATTTTTCTCATAAATACGTAATTTATTAAAGTTTTTGTCATAGAATTAGCAAATACACAAAATTTGATTAACCAGCATCATTTCTATTGGCATGACAGTAAGAACATTCTCATAATTTCCCATTTTTTAATGAATAATTTACTTTCACTCTCTAATTTGCGTATGCCTTCAAAGTGAACAGTCAATTTGGCAGTCAGTCAATTTGGCAGTCAGTCAATAGCACAATTTCACTGAAATTAATAATGAGATCTTGCTATTCTGCTTTCCATGATTTTCATGAAATTCGGATGAACATGTGACTTGTGCAATATAAAATGTCTACGCACCCCTGTTAAAATTTCATGTTATAGTGATGTAAAAAAAGAAACCAATATAAATCGTGTCAGATCTTTTCTCACTTTTAATGTGGTATATGCCATATCTGTACACAACTGTCCATCACACCCACATGTGCTTCATGAGCATCCCATTCCAGATTTAGTCCCTTTTTGCTGTTATAATAACCTTCACTCTTCTGGTAAGGCTTTCCACTAGATTTTGGATCATGGCTGTGGGGATTTGTGCTCATTCAGTCACAAGAGCTTTAGTGAGGTCAAGCACTGATGTTCAGCGAGAAGGTCTGGGGTGCAGTCAGAATTCCAATTCATCCCAAAAGTGTTCAGTGGGGTTGAGGTCATGGCTCTGTGCAGGACACTCGAGTTCTTCCACTCCAACCTTGACAAACTATGTCTTCATGGACCTTGCTTTGAGCATCAGGAGAAGGGGACAGATGAATTTCCAAATTGAAACACTCTAAATGTCATCCTCAACAAGTAGAGAAAATGGAGTAACGCAGTAGCATTATCAATAACAGGATGTCACTCAGAAATTGATGAAAAGACAAGACAAAAACTTATCAGGGATGCTGCAAAGCGAACTATGGCAACATTAAAGGAACTGCAGGAATATACTGGTCACAAGTACTGGTCACTCCCTGCATGTGACACCAATCTGTCTTATTCTTCATGTTTTATAGTATGAAGAGACCAAGATAGAACTACTTGGCCATAATCAAAAAAATATATATGTTTGGCACAAAAAAAGACAGCTTATCATCCAAACAACACCATAAGGTGAAGCATGGTGGTGCAAGATGGGCCTAGGGCTATTGTCAAGATAGAGGGAACCACAGATAGCTCCAAATACCAGTCTTTTTTGTTTTTGGCACAAAACTTGCAGGTCTCTGTTAGAAAGCTAAAGTGGAAGAAATATTTTACCTTCCAGCACGGCCGTGACCCAAAGCACAAATCCAAGGCAACAAAGGTGACTTAAGAAGAAGAAAAGCAACATTTGGAATTGCTCAGTCAGAGCACAGAACTAAATCCTGCTGAACCTGTGGAATGATTTGAACCAGATCTCGTCTCAGTTTGAGAGATCTGGAGCATTTTTACAAGGAACCGTGGCATAGAATATTCAAAAAGACTGAGTTCTGCATTACAAGCAAAAGGTTTTTTAAGCAAAGTAACTGAGTTATTCGGTTTTCTCCCCTCCCCCCCAAACATTCTATTTCTATTCTATTTGTTTTATACTTGAATTTCATTGGTAGCTATATCACATTAAAGGTGGACAAGATCTGACATGATTTATCTTGGATTTGGTTTTTGTGTTGGTTTTTCTTTTTCAATAGAGGTGTGTAGACTTTTTAGATTTTTACCAATGATTTAAATATCATTTAGATATTTGCTGTGCTATCTAAAATAATTGATACTGGTTTGTTTTCAAAGGTATGGTGAGTTGTAGTTGCAGGAGTTAAGGGTTAATGCTTTAATGCCTCTGTGACTCTCTGAAAGTTTGTTGTTCACAGGGTATCAGGTTAACCTTAATCTGGAAAGTTCTGCTGCTCTGTGTCATTTGGCATATATGTTACAGTGAAGAGATAAATCAGAAATCTGAAAAAAAAAAATGTTTGTTCTGAAACTTGGCAGAATCATGACAGAGGCTTACATATACATATAAAAGGCCTTATCAGCTGGTTTACTGATAAGCAGGACAACCTGATCAGCTGGTTAAGATACTTTTTGGAATGCTTTATTTACACTAATATTTCAAGGACACCATCACACAAAGCTGGTAAAATGAATACGTGGTTGGTTGTTAAACATTATTCTGCTAGAATTCTCAAGAAATAAAGAGCTTTTAATGAAAAACGTCCTTTCATTTTAAACTGAGAATCACCATCAGAATGTGATAACCATGAACATTGCTCTTCCTATATAGTGCTGCATGGGCAAGGAGTTCAGCATGTTCTGTGCCACAAGGGAGTGGAACAGAATTGCGCAATCTGTAGCCAAAATATCCCCAAACAGAAAGATCAGGTTCTTCTACAAAGTAACTACAAGATAACATCACATCAGTGCTGTGAAATTCAGATCAGTTCACAGCCTTGAATTTCCTAAGACTTCTTACTGTATTTTAAAGTTTGCTATTGAGTTTAGATGCCATTGATGATATTCACTTTAGCCAAAAAAAAAAAAGATATATTTTAATATTAGCTTATTTTAATTAATCTCCACCGAGTGTTTCCATTGAGAACTAACTACCACTATACGGGGTTCTTTGGGTTGAAATTTCTAGGGAAACCCTTAAAGGATGTTGGACCCTGCAACTGAGAGTTTCCCTATAAAAACTAGAGCATCTGTAGGAAGTGGAGATTATCTAGCTAACTATATGCAGAACACTTGAAACACAGTTTGGGTTTGTAGGGTGAGGTGTGTAATTTTCTAGAGAACCTTTTGATTGATGAATTTTAAATTTAACCATTTTTATTGGTGCCAGAGCGAATTGAAAAAAAAAAAATCATCACAATTTCACACCAAAAATGTTTAAGCGGAAGGATTGCGGTGCTGAAAAAATGGTTATTTACTTTATTACGGCAATAATAGAACATGGTAAAGAATCATGGATGAAAGGGGAACTGGAAGTAGTTCCCTGTTATCACTATTATTAAGTACTTTTTTAAAAAGAGTGCTGTTGGTTTGCTGGGCATAGAGGAAGGCTTTTCTTTGGCTAAAGCCTTAATATACATCCATATGAAAATGCATTGTTTTCTTGTGTCTGTGTCCAGGAAACCAAACATTATCTTTAATATCCAAAAACTGTTTGTCATTTTGTCTGATGTTCCAAAACTCTGTGATGAACTTGCTATCATATATGTCACAGGAACATTTTGTAATTCCTCAGATTTAAATTGCTTTTTTGTTCTCTTGCTCTGTACGTAATGTTCTTTCTGCAAACATGAAAAGGCACATCCCATTTTCTCTGAGGTGGAGCTTAGTCTATCACAGGACATCATGCACACACACACAACCTGTTTCAGCCTGCAGATGCTCCACTCCCAGGACGTTTTTGTTGCTCTCACCATTCTGTGTAAACTCTCGAGACTGCTGTGAAGGTGTACAGGTGTTCCTAATAAAGTGGACAGTAAGTGTAAATAGAAACCTATAATCAGCTCTTAGATAAGTCTGTTTGCTGTCTCAAACATTTCTGGTGCTAGACTGAACTCTTTTAGCCTTTTACATCAAGGCTTATTTTCTCCACACACAGCAGTAACAATAGTAACATTATAAAAAAGCAATAAAAATACAGCAGACACTGAAGGGCCAACACCTTCTTTCAGATTTCTTAGCATTCTGTTTTCTCAAAGTCTTATTGTTCAATATTGGAAGGTTAGACAAAAATCTGAATGATCTAAAATATACTCTACATGGCCAAACATCTGTGGACTCCTGACCATCATGCCCATATGTGGTTATTCCCCAAACTGTTGTCACAAATTTGGAAGCTAGCAGATGTATAGGATATCTTTGTATGCTGTAGTGCTACAATTTCCCTTCACTGGAACTAAGAGGCCCAAACCTGTTCCAGCATGACAATGCACCTGCACACAAAGTGAGGTCCATGAAGACATGGGCTGCATCTGAATACTCAATCCGAATGACTACTCTCAGCGACTCACAGACCCACTGTTTTTTCAAATTGTTAAGTGCATGAAGGTTCTCTTGCAGACGTTTTGAGCCCTTTATGCACATTTTCTGTAGGTATACATCTCTGCAGACTTTGCCTGAGGAATTACCCACAGATGATAGTGTTGTGATATGAACACGTTGCACGGGTTGCCAGTAAAAGGCCAAAAGCATAAAGAAATATAGTAAACAAACGCCATAAAATATAATTAAACTTAAACTTAATAAAAAATATACACTTAATAAAAACAAAACTAAGAAGTCCCAAACCCACAATAGTATGCAGAACATTCAGTGCCATCAAGGTAACATGATGTCGCAACATTGCAATGTGCTGTCCCTTTACTATTTATGCCATTTTAACCCCTTGTGACCTCTCTCACTCAATTATTTACCAGGTGACGTTGAGAAAGTTTTTAAGGATTTAGGACTTAGGCCTTGGGGAGACTTTTGGAATTGAGACAGTACCAACTACATAGGTACTATGAGTAGTATGGACAGAACTTAGACATTATCTAAACTGCTCTTTGTCCCCAATGTTCACAGATGACATATACACACACATGCCACAAAAATGAAAACATTTATTTCTGCAATGGTAGAAATGTTTGGATTGTTCCTTTTATACATTGCCTGAGACTCCCCATAGACGCTGCAAGAACTGCTTCGGTCTGCCATTTCTCCTGGGTGAATCCTTCTTTGTTTTTTTGGACACTCTGCCTGACTTATGGACTAGCCTACTGAGTGTTCAGACACCCTACGGATTATGATGTACTACTTTTTGTGAACTATACAGTACGGAAGTATGAGAATTCGTATGCAGCCATGGTGTGCCTAGAAGAGCTCTATTGTCCTGCACAGAGTCCTGACCTCAACCTCACTGAACATCTTTATGATGAACTGGACTGACGACTACACTCCAGGCCTCCTCACATGACATCAGTACCTGACCTCACTAATGCTCTTGAGGCTTAGAGGCACAAATCCCCACAGCCACACTCCAAAATCTAGTGGAATACCTTTCCTGAAGAGCGAAGGTTATTACAACAGTGATGGAAGACTGAATCTGAAATGAGATGTTCAAAAAACACTTTTGGGTGTAATGTTCAGCTGTGTGCAGCACTTTAGCTACATGATGTATGTTTTCATGGAACGAAAGCTCTGAAATGTGTGTGCATGTGAGTGTGTGTTAATAGGTGTCCAGGGTGGAAAACATGGCAAATTAAGAGGTTTAGATTAAAATATAAGCACACACACACACACACACACACACATACACATACACACAGAGTTGAGGTTTATATTTATTCAAAGTTGTCCAATTTGTTATGTAACTCTGTTAATAATTACTGTATATTGTACTGCATTATTTACAATTCTGGTTTGTGTAGTTGCCCATGTGTGTATCTTTGTGTGTGTGTCTTTGGCAATCAGACAGATTGTGCCTTGTGTTGTCCATTTGACGTTAAACTCTGCTGGTTTGTGTATCTAATATGCAGGATAGCACAGTGCCTGTTGTTGTGTATGGCACTGCACACACTCTGATTTTACATAATAGACTTTTGTGCATTTGAGTAGCAAATAACTTTCCTACTAATCGGTTTAAGTTAATAACTCAATAAGTGGGTGCAAAAAGTGTAAACTGTGTAAAAGAATGCAGATGTGCTCAATAAAATGGTAAAGTGTAATTCAGCATGCATGTTTGCATGTATTACATGTGTGTATGTATTAAAACATGCAAATGTTGGTATATTTGCCAGATTATTATGTGTGTGTGTGTGTGTGTGTGTGTGTGTGTGTGTGTGTGTGTGTGTGTGTGTGTGTGTGTGTGTGTGTGTGTGTAGACAACATCAACCTTGTCTAGCAGCTCACAGAGTGGGAGAGCACGTGCGCCCTCTTCTGTTCAAATACAGATCAGACTGAGAAACATTTGGACAGTATTGAATTTCTATTTAGTTATAGCGGTCACATGCAGACACCGCCATGTTTAGTAAATATGCCTTAGAGTTAATTAGCTTGGTCTCATGATGAAAATCCTAACCGTTAATTGAAGTATATTTATACATTATACTTGTGTCAGATTTTGGCAGCCCCGAACTACTTATAAACATAATGTTCCTGAAGCATGTTCTCATTTTCTTCATCTGTGTGTTCTTGAATCCAATGATTACCTGTTTCCCAGGCATATAAATATGAGGTGACACAGAAGCCAAATTCCCCCTGACATTCATTAATATGGGAAAGATTAGAGAATAAAATCTAATGAGACCCTCATAAATAAGGGAATAGCTATAAACAGCTGGAGCTGGAGATATTTCATTATTAATATTACTTAGTTGTATTTGACAATAATTTTATGGGAACATGCATTGAAAAAAGGGAATTTGTGATCAGTCAGATTTAAGAGAATATATTTCATAGAGATTCTCATCATAATGTGATTTCATTGCTTATAGTAGACTTTATATTAGTAAGATTCTCATCACTAAAATTAATTCTGTAGCGTGAGCATGATCAATACCTGCAGTATTAATGTAAACCAATTACATTAGGACATTGGCACTTACAGGAACTATAACTATAGCATTAAATTAACACATTTAAAACATGTGAGGTAGAATAGCACAGTGATAATGTAGCTGTTGCAAAACATCCGTGACCCAGGTTCGAGCCTCAATCCGGATGAGCATGTAACTGAACTAGAATTTTATTCAGGGTTTACAATATAACATTAAATCATGTTGGATGTATGAACACAAATTGCGTCAATGTAATTTAATTCAGTCACATGGAACTGATGTACGAATTGAATTTGAGTAAATCCTTGAATTAAGTAAATCCAATTGTCTTTTTTAAGTCTGGGCTCCATGAAGTGCCAGAAGACTTTAAATATAAATCTCCCTTCCTCTGTGTCATGTCAATGTTGGAATTGGCATCAAACTTTAGCTCACAACTTCAGAACACAATGTGGCCTTCAAACATGGCCACCAAGAAGGACAACAACCAAACATCACATAATCTATCACGATCATGTTCATCAGATTACTGATCACACACAGAGCTCAATTACTTAACAGCCACTCACTGCGTATAAGAACTCTCAATTCTCACATACATCACAAAGTATATGCTCAATAGTTGTGTTTCTGTTAACCTGCTTAATGTACACTTTGTGCCTGTGTATATATTGCACATTGTCATTCGGTTTTTTTGATGGCTGTTTTTTTTTTTTTTAATTCTCGCCTTGCCTAGAATATATTGTTTGCTCATTGCCTGACCATCGCCTGTTTCCTGCTCCTTTGTCTTATGATTTGAATTAGCTTGCAAGGCAAGCTGTAAAAAAACTTCTGTGTAAAAGAAGTTGAATCTAAAAATCTGCCTACGTGACATTCTGCTAAACCACAACTGGGTCGTGGTCACCTTCCAGCAGGACAATGATCCAAAACAAACATTCCACCCAATCCATAGAAAAATGGTTCAAAGACCATAGAACCAATGTTTTGACATGCCCTCTCAATCCCCTGACTTAAACCAGATTAAAAACATGTTGGAGGAACTGAAGAGGAAATTGAGAGTCCACAAGAGAGGATCTTGGAGGATGTGGCTAAATTTTGTACTGAGGAGTGATTTCAGAGTCCTTGCTCTGAAATCTCAGCAAACAGTTGGCCGTGATCGATCAATCTAACTAGCTCTCAGAGATGTAGCCTCCAGGGGCACAGTCAAGGATGAAGGTACTGAGGCTTCAAAAAGAATCTTAGATTAGAAGAACAAGACTGAGACTGAGAGTGAGAAAAAACTGATCTCCGACCCTGTGTGCTTTAGGGCTGAGCTGGACAGAAAGCGGTTCTGCTCTGCGATGTGTTAAACAAGTCCCTGGGAAAACACGACAGCGAGTGAAAATATCTTAAATATAGTCAAAACTATCTAGTATTTCATATTATAAGATAACAATAAACCAAATATATGATTATGGAACCTATTTCGAAACATTTCTTAGTATGTATTATGACATTTTCTTATTAAACTGCTTAGTTACAGCATGTAAATTTACGTAGGATGTAGGCTTTGGTTTAAACAAGTAAGACTTTTTTTTACTAATTTATACTAAATTATAAATTGAACTGAACGCCAATGGAGGGAAACTAAAGCTGTTTCTTTGCACTTGGCAGCAGTCAATACGAAGCATGTAAAATAAAATAAATAAATGTAGATGTGCGTGATATGACTGATCTCAACTTCCAATGTTAGTTGAACAGACAAACTAAAATAAATGACTACATATTAAGTCATATCATTGTAAGTAACATTGTATAATTCACTTATTATGTCAAAAACAACGGTCTGAAATTCTAAAATTCAGTAAGAGCAGATCAGTAAGTCTGTCAGTTATTTCCAGAGCAAAGGCTTGGTAACATAAGTTTTGATTTTAAATGATCAGGCCAGAAAATAAATGCTGCCAAGATAAACTGTCCCAATTTTCACGATGCACCAATATAGATAGTAGTATAGATTTAATATAGATTTAGTAATGACATGCAAAAGAGGATTTTTTCAAAATTTTGTTTAACCTGGAAATGAAATGTCTGATTTGTCATCGGCTTGTCCAGTGATGCTGAGGTCTGTAGGGGGCAGTAATACTCTGTGTGCATGTGTGTGTGTTAAATTGTCAGGGGCACATTCAGCTCTGCTTTTACATGGTTAGTGCATTGCTCTGTTGCAGTGCTCACCAACGCACCTGCTCCAAATATTCAGTATTCAGGTTCAGGATATAACAACAGCATAAACCGGATCAATTTCCAGATCAACAACAAAGCATAATAATTTATGTAAGTCATACACAGATAAGAACACATCATGCCTATTCAGTTGTACCATATATAATAAACAAAACAGGGTAACACTTTACAATACGGGTGCACAACTAAACTTATATTAATGCATGAACTAATGCTTACTTGATGATTAATTAATACATGTGTCATGAGTCATGTGTACACAGCCATTAATAAATGGAATTGTTAAGCATTAATAAACCTGTTAATGGTATTGTGAGTTAATATCATTAATTAGAGTATTACAATTACAATCATTTCTACTCTGAAGTTTGTATTTGCTGACAGTGCAGGTTTGCCCCAATTATAGGTTGTAAGGTAAATTCATGATTAACATCTCAACATACTTAAAATGTTCAAATATCACCTGTTACAACCTATAATTGAGGCAAACCTGCAGTCACCAAATAGAACCTTCAGCATGCAAATGATTGTAATTGTAATTAATACTGTAATTAATGATATTAACTCACAAAACCATTAACAGGTTTATTAATGCTTAACAATTCCATTTATTAATGGATGTGTACTGGTTGTGGACTCTGTTGTGTGTTAATGTATATGCTTCATTATTTCATGTTTAGCTCATGTATTAATTAATCATCAAGTAAGCATTAGTTCATGCATTAATATATGCACCCGTATTGTAAAGCGTTACCCGAAACAGATATACATGCAATACATATAGAATGTATTATGTTAATTTTTCTGATGTGTGGATTAGGGATTTAAAGTGTATTTTGACCCCAGTCAGTGTTGTGCTGACACTGAAATCAGCTACAAAAAAATTAAAGCAAGGACCCTTTAAAACAAAAGAAAACTGTGTGTCGGTGCATGTGTGAGCATGTTATACTGTACTTGCTGTCCTGCTAAAGCCAAAGAAGCAGAGAACACCGGAGGTGTAAAGCCAAACCAGTATTTAGCTGAAGTTTAGGATTTTGTCAGAAGGGAATATTTCACTCCTTTGTCTAGCCCACACGCTACAGAACAAGCTGAAGGAGAAAGAAAGCGTGTTAGAGTAAAAAAAAAAAATAAAAGAGAGAGAGGTCAAGGAGGGGAGTAAAAACAAAATACCATAGCAGGGAATGTGAACGACGTCAAAGAGAAATAGAAAGAGCATGAAAGAGAGTAGAAATCTATGTGTGTGAGAGAGCTAGAGAAAGAAAGAGGGTGTAAAGTGCATGTATTAATGAGATGATGTTCTTTGTCCAGCTCTTGTTTCTTTCAACATGACTTACATTTATTAATCATGCAGTCATTATGGATTAAATATTTAAAGTAGAAAGGAATTCTATTAAAAGACAACAAACCAGCACTGGTGTGTTTTTTCTTCTTCTGAGAAACAGGTAACATGTTCTCAAGAGACTTTAGAGCAACTGTGGCAAAAGCACAATAAGGACACTGAATGTATCAATTTATCTAGTAACAAATCAGGCTGAATTTATCACCATAGGTCAGAAACAAGACAAACAAACTTACCAACATGCAACACCAAGATATTTTTAAGAAAGTGAGTGATTTTTCCATTTAATGCTCTTGCTAATACAAAGTTGGCAAGATTGCTAATAAGAAGATTCTAGCAGCCAGAAAGAGAAAAACCTAGCATATATCAGTGGCTTGGACAGCTCTGTGCTAATAGCATAAATGATAAAACAGATGGGGATGAATTGATATCTACCTGTTTAATGATTGGATTTTGTGAATAGCTCAGTGTAACACTTTATACAGTTGTTACAAAATTAGTGCATATCCAGTCAGTAGTAAGGTATATATCAGGTGTCTTAATAGATGCAAATGAAACAACCCGTGCATTCCCAAAGAAAGACCACAGTCTGATTTATTTTCCAAGTATAGCAATAGAAATTACATTATTTCTAAGTGCAGCTTGACTAAGAGCGTTATTAGTAAAAGCAATGCCTACGTAGCTGACAAAAGTAGTAATAAAAGTTAAATAACACATCTAATACTAAAAGAATAAAAGTAATAACAATATAATTACTAAGTGCACTAATGATTCAATTAGCAAAAAAAAAAAAAAAAAAAAAGATGTTACGTTGCTAGATGAGCCCTGCTCTCCTGTAACTTTCTGAATCCTAATCCTTAGTATTGTAACCACAGCCTGCATCCATGCCATGAATGTCATTGCACAGGGAAAAAGTCATCCATCATTTCCTCTCCTTTCACTTTAGTGGCTTTCTGTCAGCTCCGGTGTGTTCATGCCCTCGAGCATAGTGGCAGTCAGAAGGGCTACACTGTCAGGTGGTGTTACAGAACACTGCCAGTCAATTGAGGTGAGGGAAAAGGGAAATACTTTTGAATGTGCCATTCTTACTAGACAGAATACAAATGGATAGAAGTGGTTCCTCTCCCTGGGTACACTATATACTGAATGGTACATGATGTGCTGTCACATACAGTTGAATAAGTACTCAATTGCCTCTATCAGCCCGAATTAACACTATATCTTCAGTGATATCTGAGACTTTGGGGCAAACTGAAGGGCAGATAGAATGTTTGTTACACTGCCCTGTAATGCAGCATTAGCAGCAGTTAGAAAAGACGCATTTGGCTGGCTTCACATGTCTTGAAGAAAAGATGTGCTAACCATCACCCTTCCTGATTGGTAGCTGCTGTACCTCGTGCGTAACAACTGGCAGGAGGAGCAAATAGGGAAAAATACAAACAAACAAAACAAAAAAAAGGTACAAATAAAATTGTTACAGTTTCCTCATATGCATTGCTATTCCCATGGCAACAAACACCATATGTTAATGTTTCAGTTTTCTGTTCCAGTCCTGTCCTCACCTCTATGCGGTCGCTGGTTTGTTACCCTATTGTATTCACCTGTTCTGTGTTAGTCCTTGATTAGTTTGTCTGTACAACCTATTCGCTAATGTGTTCCTGTTTGTTATGAAGGCGTATCATACATTTAGTGTCAGTAAATCTTTGGTTTCTGTTCCTGCATGTCTTTCCAAGTTGTGTGATTCTGAATATGGCTTATCACTTGCCATGGTTATTAGTGAATTTACCGAGTTTACACACTTGCATCATGTCTATCGCTTTACATACCTAATGGTAAAAGATGAACTGATTTCACATCCACATCCACTGATGAAGTAAATTTATTCATTCATAACTAATGGTTAATAGGTTTTAAAAAGGAAGATGAAAGAGCAATCAACTTACTTTTCTTATAGTAAGCCTTTTTTCATTATACATTAAATGCTGAATACAGTCCACACTCATTATATTAAACCCTGGCCAATATTTTTTAAGATTTAAAACCCCAAATCCCCAGAGTTTCACTAACCTTCAGTAGAACATCTGCACTCTCTGCACAGTGGTGCAGACTAACTAGGTCAGATGTAATTCAACACAGACTTTTATTCAAATTTGCTCTAATTATGTGGAAACTAAGGACATACAGCAGACAAACAATCCCAAGAGCTCTAACCAGTTCAAGTGTGTTCAAGGCAAAAGGAAAAAGTTACAAATAGTGTAAATATGCAATAAGCTTAAGAAAACTTGGCTTGTACTTATCCATACATAATCACAGATGATGAGTGTGTCTGTGTGTACCCATGAAAGCTAGTGAGAAAGAAGTAATAATTAAAAACCACAGATACAATACAAACATGTATCTGTATGATGGATGCCTGAGGAGAAACTTCCAGAAAATTCATATTCTCTCTAAATATGATCAACAAATGACCTCGCAGGTCACAATATATAGCATAACCTCATGGTATGTGTATGTTTGCTGAAAGGCAATAACCTCTACATACACGCGCTGCAAAAGGTTGGTAGAAATGCATATATAGGAATTGCCGTGTTTATTTATAGAAAAATGTTCTACAGTGCAAATTTTTCTTGTAGGACAAATTTATATAAAAAAAACATTTGGTAGGTTAGGTTTTACAGATTTTCCTTCATCATCTCAAGGAAAATAATTGGTATAAGACTGCATGATGAAGGGAAAAAAAAAAAAAGGTATCAGTTCAAAGGTTTGCTTCTCCATTATAAAAAAATAAATGCCAACCTCTTGCTGTTTCCTTCATAGCCCATCCATAATCGCCGCGCTTCTTGACGAGTCTGTTGTAACCCGGACACGTTAGCCTTGTAATACACACATAATTCTGTTTCTTCAGATTCAGCCTGAATGAAAAAGCCTTTTTTCAGAAGATTTTTCAGTTGAAACCGCCAAAGTGGAGAGGTCTTCTTTTGCTTCAAACGGAATACGACTTTGCATTAAGCATTCCAACTCTGTACACTCTTTTAACAGTTTCAGCATTTGAAAATATACCTTGTTTATTTGGCATGTACCATTCAGCAAATCTGTCCTCTCAAGTAAGTACTACCGAGTCATTCAGTATTTACAATGACTGATTCTGAAGTCATTATACTTTTCATGTTATCTAATGCTAAGGGCAGACTTGCAAACTGCTGTGTACGTGTACAATACTAGATGCACTGAAGCGTATAGACACTTCCAAGGCTTCCATTTAATAGCAGCATGCAATGGCCTTTGAGGAAGAAAGACCAACCACATTATGATAATTCTGTGCCCCCTAAGACGCCACCTTGAGCTCTTTTACGCTCAGTTGGTGCAAAGGCTTTGCAAGTATTAGCGCACTCCATCTCCTCACTGCAGCACAATGATGCACAACGGCTCGCGGGAGACCAAACTGAGACAGAGCTGAGGATCATTCTGCTGTGATAAAGCTGAGCTGCAGTGGGAGGACTGAATCCAGTACAGCATGCTGCAATGAAACACAACAGCTAATGGAACCTGTACAGAGCCTGAAACCTGTGTGCAAATTACATGTATATGTATTCATTTGGCAGATGCTTTAATCCAAAGCATTTTAGCCTCTTCAACTCACAGCCCATTTTCTCAGACACCCCTCACTAGCACTATTATTATAACAGTACCCTAGCATATATTAATACTCCTTAGCTTGCTCGTAGCATTTTCAGTGAGATGGGAAGTGTTTTATACTTCAACATGTGCAGTCGTCTTGACGGAGTCTTAGTAATTAGTCTTTTGTAATCTTTTGCTGTTTCAAACCTGACTGGAAAAAAAAATAATCGCTGAACAGCTTTGTTTCTGAATTTTTTTTTTTTTAAATATACATCAGTGAAACTTTTTGCTATGGCCCTAATTGTGCCTAATGATATTTTAACTGCATATATGTGTTTTTATATCCATTGCCTAATTTGTGAAGGTCAACCACCATCTGTCTCTTTTGACAGAAGTAGTCAACAAATCCTCTCTGCACAAGGCTGTGGTGAACAGTTACAGCAAATCTATATACATACACACATATATATATATATATATATATATAAAAATGAACTTCACAAGTGTGTTGATACATCCACATTCCAAGGTTTCCTAAAGTGTGCTCACTTTAGCTCTCTTCCCAAAAGATCAAGTCTGACAAAGACAAAGTATATCCACTCCTCTGACTGCCCACCAGGAAAGCACATGGGAGGGCACCTGCCATTTGGATGAAGGAGTCTGGCATTGTGCAGTCATATGCCTGGTTCATGGAAATGATTTGCAGTGTAACAGAAGCAAGTGAACAGCTCAAGTGCCTAAAATCTGGTTTACAATTTGCCAGAATTTCATGTTAGCCGTTTTAAGCAGACGAGCCTGCACTTATCGCTGCATACCGAGTTGGCTTTCTGATAGCAACAATGAGTTCTATATTAATCAATCAGTCTTCATCAGTGCCTAGATTACCATGGTCTGAACCAAATAAACATATAGATAACCTCTGCCTCTGGTGCACACATCCACCATCTTCATCAAGGTCAAAGTGTTTATAACATATATCAAATTGGAGAAATTGACATATTTAAGATGGCTTACAGTACAACCACACTTCACTATTAATATTGCGTCATTCCATATAGACTTCTTAACATCCCCTCTGTCATTCAAGCCTCCATTAATGACGTACTCAGAAACGTCCAACGTCCTTACTCAACATATTAACCACATAAACTGGGCACTTGATGTCATCATGAACAACCTCTTTGAGGAAAAAATATGAGTTCCACAAGTCTCAAGTAATCTTGCTGGACTACATCATAATTCACGAGGGTTTGTTAATTAGACCAAGCGAAGGCCAAAGTTCTCAAACTATGAAGGACCTACAAAGATTCCTAGGATTTGCAAATTTCTACCACAGATTCGTTAGAAACCTCAGCATTGCAATGCCTTTGACGTGCCTTATTAAGGCAGGATCAAAGAAAGTATTCTGGAGCAACCAAGCAGATCATACATTCAACACCTAAAGCAAGCATTCACCCTGAATTTTAAAACACTCTTCTCCAAAGAGAGGATAGGAGCCAATGGCAGGGCACCATGCTCAAGATGTATCCCATAACTTATTTTCAGGGGTGACCAATACCGATCAACTTCTCACCCCAACATATTGGTGGGAGACCACGCTTCAAGACATAGAGTCACTTCATTGTTTACTCAGGTCAAAGTTCCACACAGTCTCCTAGATGGTAAACTCCTGTCCTTATGTGTCCCACAATTCCCATGATCCCATATTGCTAGAGACTTTATCACAGAGCCACTCTCATTACAAGGCCATCTCGGTGGTGATAGACTGGTTTTCAAAGTCCATTTCACTTCCTACCAAACCTACAGTGCATTCTCAGATACCTTTTTATCACAGAAGACATGTCGGACCAAGAGCCATAATTCAGATCTCAAATATGAAAGGCATTTTTGGAAAAACTGAGGATACGTCTTAGTTTGGTTAGGATCCCCAAACTACCAGACAAGTTGAGAGAGCCAACCACAACATTAGAAGATTCCTCCATATCTTCTGTGGGTCTAAGAGAACTGTCTGCACAAATTAAAGTCTATTACGAGTGGTCAGGAGATCAATGAAGTTACACCTTGGATTACTGTAAGCCTCCGGAGACATGGTCTGCTTTAGCCTTTTTTCTTAGGAGCATCTATTTACCATGGCTTATACTGAAAGCAGTTCCTTCTCTACTGTTTCATTGCAACTGGAGCCATCTGACTCAAATTCCAAGTTCTCACAAAAAGACCAAAGCTCAGTTCAAGGTATTCTGATGATGTTTTTTAGTTCAGCTATTGACAACTTGGTTTTATTCCTCTGAATATGGCTTGGATTGACACATGGGTTCTGAAAACCCAACTCAAACTCTTGCCTTACCTGAAATTATTTGCTTTAACTGATACTCTGTGCATCAAAGTAGACTGGTCTGTCCTCAGTGATAGATCTTGGATAATAACGAGCAAACACTGTAGTGTCTGAGGCCAGATGGTGGGAATAACTTGTGTCTGCATCTCTCAAGACATTTAAAGCCTAAAGCATCCTTTGGGAGAGATTGAAAATGGTGCTCAGTGAAATGAGAACAATTCCCTCAAGTCAGTTCTTTGGTCCAGTTAAAGACATTTCTATAACTTTTTCAATGCTCCACACAGACCACAGGTCATCTACTCTAATATAATTCGAGGAAATTAATGATCCTTTTCACGTTGCCTGAAAGTGCCCTACCAAGGCAAACATTTTATTGCACATATATCTCATTTGCAAAGATCAATGATGTAAAAGAGGTGCTGATATTAAAATTAGATCTGTAGAGGACACTTACAGGCTCAAATGCTGTGTGCTCTAGTCTATTTATTTTACATTAGAGTAATCATTAAGTCATTAAATTGGGAAAAATCACCTTGGGGAAACACTAGCAGGATTAAGTTCAATAAAATAAACTGCATCCATTTTGGTCGCAGATTCCATTCATCTGAAAAACGCGGAGTTAAGAGGTCTGTCGAGATTAATATGCTTAATCACATATTTACCCTACATGTGAAGCCACACAATAAGCGATCTGAATTTTCAAATCGTGTCCTACAGTCTCTTCCTACTAGTATTCTACACCACAGCTTGTCAGCTATATGACCAGTTCAGCCATTTGGAAAAAACACACCCTAAAATTCTATTTAAAATGAATTTAAAATAGACGATGATGTAGCATGACGATAAGGATGCTAAGGTTAATTAGGCTATGTGAGCGAGCAGGCTATCAATTCCTACCTATCACCATACGAAAGAGGAAACATTTAATAAAGGTTATATCTATTGTTTATAATTTTTTAAATCATTTGAAAATAATCACTTTTCCATTCAGTCAGAAATATGCTGCTACAGGACTGGTCATTAAGATTGGGAGTCATCTTAAAAAGCAATAAGATAATCTCCTTCAAAAAAAAAACAATCATTTTAGGCCCAATAAAATACTATAATTAAATACTATAGGCATTTGCAAATCTCAAAACCACAAATAACAGGCATATGAAGCCGTTTATGAATGTAAAAATGAGCAATAAATTATTTAATACTTATTATTTGATTTCTTACATCTGCATTTATACATCTGTACCTATTTACGTTATACACATAACAATGGCTAGCCAATTAGCACATTATTCAGTAAACAAACTGATAAGAATGGGCACAGTTCAGAGGAAAAAAAAGATATAAATTCCAAAGGAATCCACTTCAGCTCCATGGTTCTTGCTGTCAAGCGTGATCTAGTTAAAGATCTTCTGATCACTTCCGAGTTGGCTGTGAGGGTGAGTAAAAATATCACGTCATCTAGCTGTAACTTCTCAGATAAACCAGGCGATGAGGCTGAAATTTCTCACGACACAGCGGACACTCTGTCTGCAATCACGACAAACGGAAACAACTCATTTCCTTATATCCTTTAAATCTTGCATATCTATCTATCTGATGTTTGGTGATGTCAGTGGGTCACTGTCTTGATGCAGTTAATGCAAGCAAGGGATATGATGGAACCAAATATTAAGTGTTATTTACTTCAAGACTTCCTGTTCCTATACTTTTGCTCACCCAAAAATAAATAAATAAATAAATAAAAAAAATTGGGGTGGACTGCGTATGCAGCCAAATATTGAATCTTTTGAATAAATCAAATTCAAATGCATCTGAAAAGTACTGGACAGCCCTAGTTCACCGAGATAAACATGTTACCTTGGTGTTACACCACTCTGTGATACACTCCCAGCAGAACAGATGGCCACAGGGGGTTGTTGTGGAGTGTCTCCTCTCCTCTAAGCACAGAATACAGCGGGAAGATCGAGAGGATGAAGTCTCCTTGGGACTGAGCAATGAAAGAAATACGCCATCCGTGAGAAAGAGATCCTTACGACTATTCATACAGATAAGAAACTGCAGCTGAGACAGTGGGGCTGGTAATGAGGGTAATTTATATTATCTTCCACCAGTGTTATAAATTAATTCATTACAGTATTCACCAATGGAAAAACTATGCAAAATAATTATGCTAGTCATTTGTTTTATACCACAGTATAAGGTTTATAGTAATGCGCTCTTTCTAATATCTTTTTTTTTTTTTTTTTTTTTTTACAACATACAACACAGGGAGTTGCATAGTGGACGCACCGCATACACTTAGAAATGTATGAAGCCATGTAGAAGTTATGAAAGGAGTCTCTAAGCTGTAACCAAGTCTACAGGATGGAGGGATTTGTGGTTTTCTCGGTTACATGACAAGCTTCATTTTTTTGCTTTTGCTTTGCTGAGGTTTCACAATACTAAATGTACCAGTACAAAGGTTAAAAATGTGTGGTGTGACATCAGACAAATTAAAAATTGAAATGGTTGGAGACTTGCTGCGGTAAAACTGGAATATCACCCTCAAGTACATGCTGTTATAGGAAAATAATCAGTGCTGCATCACAGCACCTCACCATTGATTAATGTCAGTGACCGCTATCAGTTATTAATAAATGGTACCAATTATACCCCATTTCTGCTCTAATTAACACAGTTATGAGCATATATGGTACCATTCTACTAAGAAATACAGTTGGGTCCAGAAGTCTGAGACTACACTGAAATCCGGGATTTTTTTTTCCCTATTTAAATTTGGAAATACACAGAAGGTTTTAGAGTTTTGAACTATTTAAAAAAAAAAAAAAAAAAAAAGGTCACCATCTTGTAGAATTCATACTCAAGATTTGGCACTATATTTAGGTCCCTATTTAAATGTAAGCAAATGTGTGATGACCATGTTAACTTCTTTGTACAAAAAAAAAAATTAATAAATCAGAATTTTCTCATGCCTAAGCTCTTCTAAAAAAAAAAACAAAAAAAAAAAAAAGCATGTTTTTATACAAGTTGTCATCAAGAATACAATTCGTAATGAAAATTGTTGTATGAAATTAAAAATAATGCAAAATACAAGCACTAGTGAACTCAGACTTTTGGACCCCATTGTACGTAGGATTTGAAGTATAGATTGTTCTTCAAAGCTTATTATTTCAACCAATGTTAATTTACTAAATACTATGTATGAACTAAGGTTTTCCTTTCTGTTGTTGCTTTGTAATGCATGTTAAGGTTTGCTGTGGTCCCACCTTGAGGGAAGTTTCCTGTGCTGTGTCCACTCGTGCCTTGCGCGCTGCCTCTGTCTCAGGTTGTTGAACTGCAGAGCAAGTGTGATGGCCAGTTGCAGAAGTGACACACACCCTAAAAGCCGATAGCTGGTCCGGATGCGTGTATCATCCACAGCCATCCCCTGCACACGGAGCTGAAAAGAGGTAGAATATGTAAGGTTAATTACAAAGTCACATCTGAGGGTTGTTCTGCTATTTCAGAGACCATTTGTTAGATACGTTATATGTTGCTGACATACAATAAACATTTTTCACGTTAAGGGCTCCTTAACGGCATATAGTCATCTGTGATATCAGCATTGCAGGGTCAAAATAACTACCAAATGATTTACTGTATTGTGCATTTTTACAATGATGCATGGAGTATGAAATTGCTGGAGGAGAAAAATACAGACAAACATGAATGACAAAGGACAAGATGAGAAGCCTAACTCACATAGCTGATGCCTGAGGTCCTTTTGGCCAGATGATAAAAGGCACCACTGATGTAGAACAGAGCCACATGCACCCTGTGCAAGATGGTGATTCCCTGCTGCACTGCAAAGACCACAGGCTTTAAAGATTTCCTCTGCTGACCATTCAGCATTCTCACCGCCATCTGGAGCCATGCTTTTATATACGACATCGGGCTCCAGGTTAATGCTGTGTCTTGCTGGGAATTCTGGGAATCCCACTCCTCCACCTCCAGCTCATGTTCTATACAGACTAGGAGTTTGTCCAGGAAATACGGTACAAAGGTGTGCAACAGAACAAGAGACAGCCTGCGTGTCCGGGAAGGAATCCTGCGCATGGTGGGGTCAACCTGGACAATGCTGACATACTCTTCACCTAATGTCTGATATCCTGTGATGACATACTACAAGTTACTCAGCGATTCACAGTGAGGTTATGATACAGTGATTTAGTAGTAATTGTACCTGAGAGAGTGGTTAGTGCATAATAGGCAAGATCTGAAAGTAGTTCCACTTCCTTCCTCCACTGAAGCCATCGTCTTGATCCTACATTGAAAAAAATGCACAAATTACTAGATCACAGGCTCCCAAACCCTTTCCTGTCCTGTCCTGGAGAGTTTCCTCTGCTCCAACACACCCATGTCAACTCAGGAGGTGTTGTTCAAGCAGGGAAAACACTCCACTGTCCAGGAAAACCTGGAGTAAAGTAACTCACCATGAACCATGTGCAACTTACCAGCAAGTGTTTGGAAAGCCTCGTTAGCGTTATTTCTAAGACTGGTTTGATAATATTCGTCCTTTTGAGAGGAGCGGATCAGCTGCGGCTGGTTAGCTGGAACAAGCGGCATTATGAAGTTTGAAGAACTTTAACGAAGCTCCTTTAGCATGCTGTTTTAGCCTGTCACCAAAAACTGTAGGCAGGGAGAGAAATTATAGTTAATTAAAAATCTCCATGTAGCAAACCCAAGCCCGCAACATCTCAATTCTATAAGCTAATTTTTAGCGCCTGTTGTTGTGCACCGATGACATGAGTTGCACACCGTTCACTTCCGTGTTGGTCACGTGGATTCAGGAGCGCATTTCTATTGGCTGCTTAGACACTCCACATGATCAGTGTAACAGAGGGACAAAGGCGTTTTTTAATGTGTTGTCATCAGGGTTGCCAGGTCTGTGGTTTTATATTTAAACTAGAACTGTTGTGATTTAAAGTTGACATGCGTTAGTTTAATTACTGAATTTCGGTTGTGGAAAATGATTTAAGTAAGAAATAAAACAGTGTTTCTGTTTAAAATAAAAATATATATATTAATGAACACCATATCATGCATTTTTCCCATTTATAGTTGTATTTAATGTTAAAGAACGTCCACGACAAACGCTTATAAACAGCTATAAACTATTTTGTCCTTACCAGCTTTTCTTATTCTCTCTCTTGAAGACAAAACAAAAAAACTTCACCGTAGCAACGAAAATACATTTTTGTTTGCTAAATAACATGTCTAATTTATTTATCCGTAAACTTAAAATATTTGGAGTGTCCACCACACAATCCCCTGCGAATTTGTAATTACTATAAAAACAATAACGAATCAGAACAAGAACATTTATATCCAGTTAATTTATCACATTAATTTCAATTCTAGCCTGTACTATTGTCAGAGCTGCTGTTACAGAAATTTCAACATCTTCTGACCAATCAGCTTCGAGAATGCAGCGGCTTAACAGTTGTTAAATTACGCAATATCACATGAGAGGAGCGCTGTTGTACCGAATATCACCCCAGCTGTGATATGGTCGTAGCTAATAGCAACCGTAATGATATGCAGTACAACAGCATGACCTCGAGTGTGATACTCCTTTTTTTTTTGCAGTATGTGAGTTTTATAAAAAGAAATTCATATCGAGTAAGTGACATTTTGGACATAATATAACTAAATATTTACATGGCTGTTTATTTTTGCTCCGCGAGCGGAAATAGATCCTGAAGAAGCCACGCTCACTATAAAGCACGCCAGCTGGCTTACTAACTAGCTTACATTGATTTGTACATTCCCAGTAAAGGTGCTTCCGGTAAAAATGGCGTTCCTTTCATGTTCATCTGACGAGCATTTATATTTTAAGTAAAAAATGTATATGCAGGACACGGGCGAGCGGAGTGATACACACATTGAAACGTCCCAGTGCTGTTATGCAAAATTACAGCGCTCTTGATACGACCAATCAAATTAGTGGACCGGAACTAACTGTTGTATAATCAAATGTATTGTATGATGTTACTTTGTATTCGGGAGTGTCTTATTTACAATTTTTTGGTCTAAATTTATATCGTTATTTGTGAAAGCCAATGGATTCCTGCTTTCTTAAATGTCTTAAATTGATCTTTTTATTCCTTTATTTGTAAAGCATTATCTTATATCTCATTTAATGCACTGTATCCCTTGCTATCACTGTATAATCCATGGCTGGCAGAACAAATTAAGGAACATGCTCTAAACTTTACTGAGTAAAAACTTGTCTGGAGGGTTTATTAAATAGACCCTAGGGCTATCTGGCTTCAGTTGTTCAGTGCAAAATCAGGATTGTTCCCCCCCCCCACCCTTTGTATTCACCACTTACTTCATTCTGTGTCATTTTCCATCTCCTAGTCCCTAGTCTAAGTGGCAGAACCAGTTTTTTGCTCTTCTGATCCACCCGGATCAAGCAACAGTATTAAAATTCAGCATTAAGATAATTAAAAAACCCTCGTCACATTGCCATTGGTGAAAAATTCATACTTGTCCCTAGACTTCAACTACGCTGAGGCACGTCTTGTTGATTAAAGGCTTGCAGGAGCCTATTGGCTCACTGTTGCAGTCAAGGAAGTGTCACCACAGTTTACACTTGAGGAGAGGCAGAGTCTTTTTTCAAACTGGGAGATACATGTGAGTTCTTAATCTGAAGTTAAATGGTGTACAGGTGAACTGAGGAAAGCAACAGAAGTTGGATTTCATCTGATGCAAACTACAGGCTTCTTGAGGTACGGCTGCGTTTTATTTGGTTTGAACATGTTTCTGTTTTGGACAGGAAGTTTATAGACCCAGTGGCAATGGGACAATGGGATAAACACTACTTTATGTACAAGTTTAAAACCTCGGTATGGTTATATGTAGCTGCCATGTTTGTGAAGGGAGCGAAACTGATTTGGCTGTTTTAAGCTTGTGTAAGTCTATCATAACAGAGAGACATTACTTTTTTGATTAGTTTGTGAATGTTCCACACACAGTGTCATTTCGTAGGTGAAGGTGAATCATTTTGTATATGATTCACATCCAAAAACTGGAAAGTTTTCTTTTTAAAATTTTTCAAAAATTTAAGGAAAGTGCCTTTACAGTTGCTTGTTTTGTATGACTGCACACTGCAGTAAAATCATAGGGAGGTACAAGCAGGACTTTGCCCTGTTGACAGACACTACTAGTTACTTTTTAAAAAGAAAGTAAAAAAAAAAAAAAAAGAATCCTTGATCTATTTCTTTAAAATCTTTAACTTTACTAAATGTATGGTGGTACAAACTGCTTGAGTCGATCACCGTTTATCCTGATTTAGCATGTTCTCTAAAGAGGTTGTGTCTACATGCTGGATGACAACTAGGTATGAAATACTGCAGCTAGAAGACTGTTAGCAGAGAGTTGGGTGAAGAGTGGTGCCATTATAATTGATCGTCTATCTGATTCGTCCTACGTATTCTCCAGTGATCAGATACACAACATTTCAGCACATTTCCCATGTGCTCCTGTTCTCTGCACCCCACCCCGTTGCCCGCCCCCTCTTCTGAAGACTCTTTTGCCTTTACTTGTCCGGTGTTGACACAGTTGTTACCCCATACGGGAACACCCACTGTGGACAAAGAACTTTCAGATGACATCAGCTTCCTTTACCTGGAATGTGGAACATTGCGTTTTAGAGGTATGGAAATCAGAAAGCATACTCAGTCCAAAAGGAGTGGAGAGTAGCCTGAGGAGTGTGAGTGTTTCACTATCACAACTACACCTTCACCCTGGGATTTACCGGCTCCTGCCCCAGGAAGATTGCTTCTTGTGTCTCACAAAGGTAAACTGATACCTTATGATTTTTCTTTATGTATATTGAGATAAAGTGAAGTGATAACATGGATACCCAGGTGTAGCTGTGGAGCTGGATCTCTGATAGCTGGTTTCCTAGTTTGGGTTTTTCGCTGTAAGAGCTTTACTGTTCTGAAACTCTATACCCCTTACCTGTAAGAGCGAGGAGAGAAAGAGAATAACAAGGAGTGCGTTCAGGTGAGCGAACTCTCAATGGATCAGAAGGTTTTTCCACCCTTTTTTGATGTCTTCCAGTGTCTTCCATGCTGTCATGACTTGGCAGTGATCATTTCTGACAGGAACAGCACTTCGGGCCAAACTGTGAATCAGGCACCCCTTTCTGTGAAGAGCAGCGCTTCAGGCCAAACTGCAAATCAGGCACCCATAAATTAGACGTTAACTCGTGTACTTAGACATGAAACACCCCTCCAATTATGTCATTTCAAAAGTTTACAGCATGTCCCTTTGTTCATCCGGATTTTACTTAAATCCCCACCGGTTGAGGCAGAGTGGGGTTTCTAGGGACCCTTCTTTGAAAAGCAGCTTTTGAGCTCCTGAAATAAAATCAGGCTCTGAGTTAGCCTACGCTTGAAAACGGTTTTTTTTTCACTCTCTTGAAGGCTGCATTGTGAGGTGCAACGTGAACCGGTCGGTTGAAAGGTAATGAAAAGGCTTATTGTGTTGGCTTCTCTGTGTGCCAATGAGTGACTCGGAGTTAGAGACAAACTCCAGGTTGCCAGCTGGTGACCTACTAGTTTGTTGGCAACCCTTTAGGAATGACATGTTTGCTAAACTGTAGGTGATATGCAAAATAAAGAACCTGTACCTTTAAGTGTTGAGTAATCTCTTATCTCAATCTCTTATTATGGCTCATGCATTGTATGATCTTGCCAGTGAATGGGAATGACTTTTAGTGGATGTTAAGTACTACATGCTTTGAGCTGAAACAATCATATGGAAAAAAGCTGTTTAATATAAATGTCATACATTAGAAGTGTGAACTATATAGGGTGTGCTAACTTTTTATTGAGCAGTGAATACTGTATGAGGAATGCTTAAAAGGGAAAATGTGCCATTTTATGTATTTTAAATTATTTAATAGCTGCAAATTTTTAATTGCAGCCTACACAATAAACACTGGTATAAAATTAAGGGTTATTTATTGTTCCTCTGGGAACTTTTCTCATTAGTACCATTTCCCACTCGTTTAAGTGTGCTAACAGAGTGTTGTGTGGTTGGCACGCTATGCCAAGACAAACCTTCTGTCCTGTAATTTCTAAACTCTGCCCAAAAAGGATATGCATGAACAAGATATTGCTATATTAACATTTTTTTTAAAGATTTTTTTTTTTATATTTCCAATGACCCAGGACATTCCTCACTCTCATAACTGCACACTTTCCCTATATAGTTATTGAATAATTTACTGTAGTTACAGAATAATACAGTGCAAGACAAACTGAAAGTGTAAGTATTTAATCCTGATATTTGTTTTTTATTCAAATATTCATGACATGACCACCAGTACAGATATTGTTACATACAGTGTTTTCTGAAATATGGAACTTGTGCATTTAACTGTCCCTTTTGAAAATAAAAGCTGCAATCCTTTACTGTAGCTGCATGAGAATGAGGAATATTTTGCATACTCACTGTATCTGTAAGCAGCATGCGAGTTAAGCGCACAAAAGGCTTTGTTATGGGTTTAGAGGAAGATTTTGTACAAAGACAGGTGAGTCAAGGGTCAAACAGGGATCATCATTGTGTTTCCCAGTGCCAGCTCACCTTACATCAAAACACAATGCTCTGTGATTTAAAACTTGCCAGAAATCTCCATTTCACGCTTTCTGCATCGAATTCTGTTAAGAATATTGTCTCACTGAAGATTTCCTTTCCATTTTTATTATTTTTTTACCCAATCAGTTTCTTTTTAAAGGTGTATAATATTTCCTCAATTTCTTTACTGCTCATTGTACCAATAAATGGGTTCTTGAAACAGCTTGTGTTTCACATAATTAGTCTGATCTGAAAGGCCCAGAAGTACAAATGGGATTTTTAAAAATTGTGTAATTTCATATCCTGTTTTCAGATCACAGGTTGAATCAGGGTGTTTAACATAAGACATATTTGTCATGCTTTTAGCTTTAGGCCCCATGCTGCTGGGTAGGGGGATGGTTAGGGATGTTGGTTTTTCCCCCTGATGAGTATCCAGGTGTTGTGTTTGCTAACATGTCTCCTCATGTGGCCCTCATGCCTAAACTTGTCCCATCACAATACTGTCCCATTGTTCAGCAGCATGGAAGCGGCTGAGTTTGTTTTGACTAACCTCTTGCTGTGCGTCATTCATGGTTTTATCTGATTGGAAACGTGATCATAAGTGAGGTGACGTGCGATAGAGTCAAATACAGGAAATGGGATTTTGTGTACTGCAGACTTATGTTTTTGCATGTGCATGATTGAGCCAATATCCAAACTGTCCATGTTACTATACTTCAGTGTGTGTGTTTGTGGAGGTGAGGAGACTGAAGGAAGAGAGTTCACCCTTGTTCTCAGAAGACTGAAATCCCCAACCTGTGAAAGAGAGAAGGGTTCCATTAAATTGTCACTCACATATCAAATTTTACAATGCTTTTACACACACTCTTTAATCTTCTCTGGAGATTGGAGAAGGAATTCCCTCGAAGACATCGACAAGTGTGCTATTTGAGGAAGACAAACTGCTATACCCTATTACACACTGTTATTCAGTTGTACACCCTGAATAAAGAAGAACCAGATGTGAACCATATTTCACAAAGAACCAGAGCTGTGGTTTCCAGATCTTACACTGTCTGAATGAAAAAAATAAAACAAAAGAGAATAGTATAGAATAGATTATTAAAGAACTTGAAATCTAAGTGTCTAATCCCTCGGTGAGCAAGCCAAGCGCACAAACCTTACAAGGAACCAATAAGATATCATCGTCTTCTGGCCACTGAGCATCATATTAAATAGGCTAGTAATTCTATTTTTAAAGGAATAAACAGTATGCTAATTATAACACTAATCTGTATAACCTTAATTCAAGTAAGTATAACTCATTATAACTGGTATTAGTCAGCAGTCAATCAGTAAAAAAGGAGTAGAGCTCAGCATGGCAGGAGTAGGAACCTGATGGGAGCAGGAGCTTATAGACTTCCGCAGGTCAGCAGATGTGAACCTCAAAATAGTCGAAGTAGGAGCTTCTGTATTTCAGGATGGCATGAATAGGATGTAGATGGGAGAACAGAAGTAAGACCTTGCAGGCTTCAGCATGGGTACCTGTGATTAGTGGGAAAGGTAAAGAAAAATGTTTAGCATTGCTGAGTGATGTACATTAACTTAAACACCAGACCCTCATTCGATTTGAAGTTTATCTTACATAAGCATTTTTGTCAATTTTTCAGCTTCGTGATGAACTCATACAGTGCCTTGCATTACCTGCCCATTTCTACATTTTAAAGTGTTACAACCTAGAACTGAAATATACTTAATTGAGATTATATATATTCACCGCCATTGCTACGCAAAACAACAGCATAAACAAACAGCATCATGAAGTTCATTTGTTTATCTAAATCATTCCAAAATGCAAACATTTCATCAGGCACCATAATTGTACCGTAATTGTTTTTGTTTAATCGAAAGACAATTGTGAATTTGCCAAAAGTAGGCCATCCATCAAAAATCATAAACAAGATAAGGAAGGCACTAGTCAGGGAAACAACCAGGAAACAGACTGCTCATCACCCTAAGAACAGCATCCCCTCAGTGAAGCATGGTGATCGCAGCATCATGTTGTAGGGACGCTTTTCATTAGCAGGCGTTCGGAAACTGGTTGACAGCAAATACAACAGAGTAAAAAATACAAGGCAATCCTCCATTTCCAGTTCAAACAAAACTTGAGACTGGTGCAGTGATTCACCTTTCAATACGACAACAATCCTACCAAGATGATAAAGATGCACACAGCTGATAGAGTGATGCATACCTCAGAAGACTTGCATTGTAAATTTCAGTGGTTCTTCCAAATAATGACCCAGGGAAGTGAATCTTATGCAACTAACCAATGTGTGTTTTTTTTTTTGATTAATTAACCTTTGTGTCACGATAAAAGTATTTTTGTTCAAATTTAAACATAGCGTGTAAATCAAATGTTCAAAAAGTCCCCAAAGTCTATTCCATGGTGTAACAAAATGTGGAAATGTTGAACATGATGGTTGTAAGTATATTGCATACAGTCTAAATATTGGTTGGCATTGACAAAACCTTTGTCAATACTACAGTATTGTCCTTTATCTTTAGGTGTCTTCTTGCTCCAGCTTGTCTTAGCCTTGGCCATCTGCCTGCGAGCCGAAATACAGTGGAAACAGCTGTGAAGGATTTCCAGACAACCTCAGCCTATCACCATCATCAGCCCATCAACCCCAACCAAGCGTCCTGCTATCTCCAGACATTTAACCACTACAGGCTCCATGAGAACATCTGCTGACAGTCTGGTGAGCTACCAGCTGTAGTCAGACAAAGTGTGGCTGGAGATTTAAGTCTGTCCACAGTGCAACATTTTATGGAGATCTTGACGTTTATTGTAGTTGACGTCGTTTGATACCAGGAATACCAGATTACAAATTATTTTGATGCAAACTTTTTGCGTATACCAGTACCTTTACACATCCTTCTCCAAGTTATAAGAAGATAACTTCTTCAAAAATGGATACAGTGTCTCTGAGTACATCCCTGCTGTCTGGGGGTAACAGCCTGGGCACGGAATCTCCAAGCCTGTCAATGAAATCTTGGGGTTTCACAAATGACACTGATTCTTGCCGCAGCCAACACTGGAACTTCTTTTTGGCTGCTAACTTCATCGATGTTGGTAAGTCAATGCAGTTTCTATATTTGACATCTAGTTGCTCAATGAGTAATGAACTCTGCTTTTATCCCAGAGCTTGTGGTTAGCATTATTTGGTGTCGGTTTTCATACAGAGTTTAAAGGATTCAAAGGAGAACTGTTGTTTACACTATTGTGGTTGAAACCTGATTGATCTTCATAATGTCTCAGTATTCCGTACCATTAATGAGAAAAGTCTACTGTCTATTTGAAGCTTGTAGTGCAAATAATCCACAAATAATCCACAATCAAATTGTCCCATGTCTTCATAACTTCTTAATGTTTATGACCCACAGATACTTGTAATAACCCTTATGAAGATCTTTCTCGCTAATGTCACATTTAAGCTCACAGATAATAAATGCACAAGCAATTACAGAGAGCAGTTATTGTTAATGACTTGTTGGCTTTCTGCTACAAATGCCTGTCAGACAGGGTTTCCTGGTTTTCAAACCTGCTGTATATGCAAAAATTTGTTGCTGTGGTGTGTCAGACTAGCTGGATTCAGATTCCATGTTTTTACTCCACACAACTTCAATTCATGCATACAGAGTTTCAGCGAACAGGAATCATTTTTTGTATGTACTGTGGCTGTGGTAAAGGTGGTAACTGATGACCACTTACTCAATCCCCTGGCCACTCAAAACAAAACATTTTTCTAGTTAATTAGTCGAATTGTGTCTCCATCTTTGAAGTAAATATATTTTTCCAGAATATTTACAGAAATGTGGAACTGTCTGGTATTAGCTGTAGCAGCACTGCAGAGCCAAGTTATTTGAAAGCTTATGTTTTCTCATTGTGCACTTCAGTAAGATTCCTTGAAGGTCATTTTGTCTGGTTTGATGATGAATTCACAGTAAATTCCACTGTACTTACTTAAAATGACAGATTTTTATGGAATGTTCCATAAACAATAGGTTGTAACCTTGGGGATTTGTGTGCCTCTACGGTCTATTGCGATTCAGATGCCGAGTCGAAACACATTCAAGGTGTATTCAAGGCAGTGTCCCAGACTACATGCTGTAGTTTGAATAGTAATACTGAAGTAGTCTTTGCAATATTATAGTACTTTGTAAATAACAGACTGAAAGAGAAAGAATGCGGCACCAGAAAGTGTCTAAGAATAATAGCTAGTTAGGCGTCTCAATCATAATTTGTATTCATACAGCATTTTCAAGCTTGTGGATGTAAGAACGTCTCTGTTTGGTTTAAAAAAAATACTATTGCATGCTACTTGTGGGGGAAAAAAAAATATCATAACGAGCTGTGCTTTGCTCTTCTCCAATGCAAGATTTATCTCATGTCTTTGAATGGCAAATCAAGACAACCCCAACCTCAGAATGGACACTAAGTAGTATTTCTAAATGCTAATAAGACCAATTGTGAATTATAGTATTTATAGTTCTCAGTACAACATTGGTGTTATTACCAATGACACCAATGACAAACAATATAATAATATGTTAGTATCCATGGGATGCAGTCAATACATTTATGACTGTGAGTATTACAGAAATATAATGAGAAAGCTGATGTGTAGACCACAAGGTTTTGGCTTTGAGACAGCTTTTCTAATGTTCATAGATTTAACATCTAGCTTCCTATCCGGTGTATTGGTAGTGAACAAAAGTATCACCTCTGGTTGCCACCATTTTGTGTATTTCTATTACCCAATCTGTGTCCTCTGTGTATTATTATCTCATTTGCCTAGCTTTTCTACAACCTGGAAAATGTTAGCTATGAGCTGGATAGTGTTAGCACACTAGTCAAAACACAGCACAATAATTTACACACTGAGGGCCACCAAGTTTCCATCCATCTATCCATTGTCAATACCATATGGCGCCAATCCCAACTGACTTCGGGTGAGATGTGGGGTACACCCTGGGCAGGTTGCCAATCTATTGCAGGGCTAACACTGAGAGACGAACACCCACCAAGTTTTATATATGAAATACACTGAAACAACCACCTTCTGATAGCCTCTAGCTGGCTGTCATGGGTTCTCTAAAGTTCTCAACTTCATAACTGGGTAAAAACTTCACAAAACGGATAACTCGGTTGACTATCATCCATCATTCTCTAGCATTCCCTCCATGCCAGAGAACAAATAAATGCCTAAGTTGTTCAGCAGGAAAAATATAAAACTCCATCATGAATCAGACCTGAAACCCTTCCCTCTCATAATATTGTTTCAGGCTCTTTCACTCTCTGACTCCTGTTTGTTTATACTCTCTCTCTCTCTCTCTCTCTCTCTCTCTCTCTCTCTCTCTCTCTCTCTCGACTAGCTGCCATCCTGTTGCAGTGTAGTCTGACTTCTTTTGTGCTTAAACTTGGGATATATTTTTCCACCAAATGTAATAAGTAATAATAAATGAATATATGATATGGGGTATTATAAGAACAGCTTGAAATCCAGACATAAAATTATTTTGCCATTTTTACCATTTGAAATCTGTGTTACCAGTTAATAGCATTATTATATTATTATTATTATTATTATTTTTAATGAGTGTATCACACTAGCTTAGTATGTATGTCTAACATCCAATCTTCCAGATGGTTTTGGATCAACCTCACTCTTCACCTGATTTCTTTCATTGAATCATTTTGTTCACATTCAGACATTCAGACATTGCTTCAGTTCAGAAACATGCCAAATTAAACTTACTATAAGCCAGCCTTTCTCAAATTCTTTCTATATGTGCCCTTAGGGGTACTTGGAGGTACTGTAAAGAGTACTTTGAAGGTAATGAAAATTGTGATAAAATTTGCATTAGGCTGATAATCAAGTCTGTTTGTGGTTGAGGACAGCAGTTTAGCTAGCTAACCCAGCTAAGATAATAAAATATTGGTTCTGCTCAGAGTGAACTGTTTCTGAGCCCTGATCAATCCACTGACTCAATATTGATTTTTTGTTTGTTTGTTTAATGTAATTAAAAAAATCACATTGCAGTTTTGACTTGAAAGCTGTTTTTAATAGCATGATTTGTTTATTCAGAAATTTGGTTGTCTGTGCTTACTTTATCTCAATATTGTAATAGGAATTGTAATGACATATATCGTCAAAAATGTTTTTGGGGGAAAGAAAAACTACATTCATAACATGACTTTTTGGGCTGGTTTCATGCTGCACATCAGTACATACTAATAGGGTTTATCACCACACAAAGCGATCTTCTAAAACCCCTTTAATCTCCCATCTGCTGTACTGACGGGCTTTGCTGTTTGATTTTGAAGCCATAAATAAATGAGTTCAAATTGCTTTAATCCGACCCAGAGCGTGCCCCAACAGCTCTCGATCAGGCGTGGCCGAAAGACAAGCTGTGGCTATGTCCAGAACTGCATCCTACATGCTACTGTCATACCATCATAATTATGTCATCTGCACCAATGAACTTCTATTATAAAGCCTGAGTAAGTGATGCATTGTTAGGAATCAGTCTCTTAAAAGGAAGCAACAGCTACACAAATAGTGTGTATTTAATGTCTTATCATTTCTTAAGTGTACAACTAAATGCATGCCAAGACATAGTTTATAACTTCTGATGGGCAGAATACATAATATGTCATTGTTATGTTACGAGCAGATTATAGGCTCGTATGCCGTCACTTGAAAACTTGCTACATGATGCTATATTCATTCATATCCTGTTTAGTTCAGTAGTAAATACCTTTGTTTTTGTGTTTGTGAAAAGCACAAGGTTCATTTTTCCATACCTGCCAAGGGAGTTTTTACAGCCCATCTGTTTGTTACACACTCATGGAGAACCTGAGACTTTGCTATTAGAAAGCGGTCCATGGCTGAGTCCCAAACGGTTCCCTACCGGACCTAAAGTGCACCATACTGGATATTAAAATTACAGAAACTGTTCCATCTCTGATGTAATGCACTAATATGCTGAGTTGGGCACCACCTGGGATTTGTTTACGTGAAATTTTTGGTGTGGGCATGGTCAAGGTTTGGGAAAGGGGTGTGATCAATTATTGGGTTAAGGGAAGCCGTGTAAGATTCAGAAAATGGATAACAGTTGTCTAGACAATCCATTTATAGGCGTCTGTGTGATGAGGTGCCACGAACGAAGCAGTTGGCTGGGGAGTTAATGTGATTTGAGAATCTGTTTCACACCTTTTAGCACAGCTTTTCCTACAGTAGAAAGACTGAGCGTCTATACCTCATCTGCCTTGTGACTTATACAACCTGGGAATGAATATACTATTCTTGGACTGTGTATACCATCCAAATAATCTCTAGAAATTATATGTCAAGCACAGTTTTGTTTGCTTGTTTGAAAAAACGGTTTCTCAAAGTGGGGTCATGATCCATGACTTTGTTAATGTAGTTACAGTGTTGTTAATTACAACCCACCATTATCAATGCTATTCTATTTATTAATGAGTTATAGTTATATGTTTTTTGACTGGTTACTTGAATTGAATGGGGCTTGATTTAGTCCTCAACTCAAACACGAGTAGTACGTAATCTCAACCTTATATGTTCTGCTGGTGGATAGTTCAGGACTAGAAAGCTCTACAGTTTTAAAAATAGACAAAATAGTATTGTACACTTTTAAACAATGCCTCATGAAATAAATATATACTGTGGAATTTATTTGATAGTTAAACGGATCCCAGGTCACACATAATTTGTGACTCACTGGTTGGAAATGATGAAGCTCATCAGTTCCCAGTAGAGGGCAGAATGTGTTTATAGTGTACAGTGCAGTTTTTCACCATTATGATTACTAAACAATGATAAGATTAACATCATTCATTATAGAACATATAAAGACATGATCATATTCACAACTGAATTGTTGCTTCAGGCATTAGTCATGAGCAGAGTTACTCTCAATGCCGCCACTTATTTGGAAATGTTTACACTGGAAGTTTGCTGATGCATTTTCTTTTTCATGCATTCATGCATCCCATTTATAATCCATTTTGTGTCTGTGTGTATTTGTGTGTGCGTGTGTGTGAGTGTGCGTGCTTGTACGTGTGTGTTTTATATCTTGGTAGGGATCAAATCTTTGTGGGGACCTGCCAGTTTGACAGTTTTGACCTTTTGGGAACATCTGTCTGGTCCCCACAAGGTGAACTGGCGGTGGAAGGTGTGTGTGTGTCTGTTTGTGAGTAGTAGAATGTGCTGTGAGACTGCACAGAATATTTCTCCTCCTTAATTAGTACTGTAGCTTTCAGTAGGGCATTAGATGGCCACTAAATTAGAATCAATTGCAACAAAAGCCAGTTTTAATTGTCACAATTAAAATTTATTGCACATATGTAGTCTATTAGATAGCCCTAATATACCACATACTGTATGTTTTCAATGACACCCCTTTGTTACACATTATGCAGTAGTTATTTTTTCTAAATAGGGCAGCAATCCCTATAGGAGGATTCAAAGCTTTGAAGCTATTCAAATACATACAGATTTCACTTTTTTTTTTTTATTTTTTTTTTTTACCTTTTTTTCTTTAGGTCAAAAAAGAGCAAATGAAGAATAATTTGCATGTCTTCTGAGGGATTTTGAAGCCATTAGACTACACCTCATTCTTTTAACTCCCCGCACATCTGTTTGTTTCTGCTGAAATATCCTCAGTCCATTTTTTTGGTTATTTCTCTGGGAAACTTTGGTTATTACTCATCTGCTTTCAGAAATGTAATAAAACATTCTTTGACAGTTGTTCATGCCCGGGAGAATTGATACAATCTCTGTTCTAAAATAACATGGCTAATTCTTCTCCTCGTCCAAAGTTAGATGGCTTTATATCCCCAAGGGCTGGATTTTTATCCAAATAAAGCTCCTGTGCTGCTGGACATTCTTGTGCTAATAACTTATTTTATAAGGATGACATGCCCTTCACCAAACCATTTCTCCTGTACTAACTTATAGGCTATGGTTCCACTTAAGGGTACAACTAACTTTATCCAGGGATGGCTCACAATTTGGGACAAAGCTATTTCCATGTAAGATTAAATACTATATTTTTCCCTTGCCAATGTAGGAAGACTGTTTATTTTAGCATGAAGAAATAAAAAATAAGTAGATATAGAAAAATACTCCACAAGTCTTACTTTAGAATTGTGTATAATTCTCTACATTTTTTTATTGCCGGTGTGTTCTTTAATTACATTGTTATTCCTAAGATTTCAGTCCAACAGCTGGAGAAAGAGACAAAGCCAACTATATTACAATTGTAATATAAAATAAAAGTCTCTGCTTCAGTTTGTTATAAAGTACTTCGGTCTGTTTGATTGTTTTGTCCCTCAAAAGCATTGGGTGTAGAAATGTGGAAAGGTTTCTAACATAACTAGCTTTCATGCCTTCGCACTTCATTTCCATCTATATCCATTTCTGTTATAATGATTTTAATGCTTATAGCTAATTTCTACTTTATTTTAATCAAGATCAGCATAAACCCATTCTGAATGTTTATGTACCAATTAATTTAGAGTCCATAATTTGAAAATGCTTTGCACATTAAACATTTTTAGACTAAAGTATGATGAAAACATTAAAGAACCAATTTGCATTCATGTGTGTACTGAATTCAGTATGCATCTATGAAAGGAACTACAAATCATAAAATATGATAAAAGTTTTAATAATAATGAACAGGCCTGAATAATCTGGATTTACTTTTATCATTGGTATCATTATTCCTGAGTTTTGGGGGGAAATACTGGAAATTCAGCATAGCAGTATTGAATGAGATGTTTTGTAATTTATAGCTCTTCATGCTATTCTCTGGATCAAATCCACATAATAAAACTTTCAGTCCCCCTCTCTCCATCCATCACCTTGAACTACTACAATATTGAATGGAATCTCTAGGCTTTGTTTGTTAGAAATTCTGAAAAAGTCTAGGTTTTCTTTTGTAAAACTGAGGCCCTGTTTACACTTGGATCTAAAATGCGTCTTGAGCATTCAGGTCACAAATGGACTGCCGAGACACATCGTCGTTTACATCTTTACAGCTTATCATGTGTCTCCAAGGTGTCCAGCTGACCACTTTTGTTCAAATTTCATTACTGCCTACATCACTTCTGCTAGAAGCTCAAAGGTCCCCGCGCAAAATTATATTAAAACGTGAAACCTGAAACACACCTTCATTATTTTCCTGCACTCCAACCACGTACATTGGAGCTCCTCTCCATTTTTTCTAGTGTGTCGTGCTGTTACCAAAACAATCACCGCGTCCAGCATTAATGACTTATTTTCCTGTTATGTCCGTGTTGCGGATGCATCAGGACGCATTAGCGTTTACACTTCAGGTATGTGGAAGGTATGTCGAGTCAAGTGGCTTGAGTGAATGCATGTTGAATGCATCTTGGAGGTCGTTTACACTTGTATTTAGCGCTGTCCGGTTGTGATCAGATCGCCCAGGATGCATTTTAGTACCGAGTGTAAACGGGGTCTGAAAGTACTAAAACAACAAAGCAGCTGTGTTGTTATAGAAAATTAAGGAACACGATTCTGACCAGATTGTAAAATTAATAATAATAATAATTATAATAATAATAATAATAATAATAATAATAATAATAAACCCATATAAGCCTTTATTATTAGCTGACAGTTTCATTTTTTGCTTATAGTAATATTAATCCAAGCCTCTCAATATTTACATAAAATTGACTGATAGAGATAATGGTTTATTTTAGGGGTAGTGGTGTGTTGAATTTGTTTTAGTAAATCTTCAATGTTCTGATATTTGCCAGACAATAGACAATTTGTAGACAATATCATGAGTCAGGACATCATCTGATATAAGACTATTGACTGGTTTAGAGCACCGTATAAAGCAACTACAGCAGCGCTCTGCAAAAATGCAAAATCAATATCAATATGAGGAGCAAGAAATGGACTTGGCTTGCTCATGATTCATACTTAAGCATCAATACACAATACATTTGGGCAACTTGTTTAATAATAAATATGGTTTAGCAAGTTTCTATTAGAAGTGTGGTTCATTTTTCTGGTTTTGTTAATTGATTCTTTCTTCACGAGTCCCTGTGCAACATATGATGGAAAAAGCCCTACATGTTAAGACTTACAACAGATTCCACAGTAATGGGTGTAAATATATTTAACTCTGTTGTTGGCGCATGTCTGCATGTTCTGTCTTTCTTCCTTGCGCACTGATGAGCGTTGGGAAACAGAAAGACCCAAATCGTTACGTCTTATCAGTGAAAGCAGATGTTGCTGTAAATATGTCCTCAGTTAGTGCGCAGCTCGTGGTCTCCGCAGGCCTTAATGTTGCATTTAGGCTGCTATCTGACAGCCTCTTCGGGGTAATGTGTGCAACCATCAGTGTAAATTCACGGCCATATTGCTCTGGCGCTGTAAGCGTTGGGTGGTTATTCACCACAGAGATGCTAGCTCACATTGAATTGAAGATGCTCTGCTCACAGTTATAGGCCGTTTTGGCTTAACACCGGGCTTTTGCAAAGATTTCTGGCCTCTTGGGAGTGTCCTAACCCCCTTATAGCACTTATAGCTGAATTATTGATGGTTCTGTAATGGGATGCTATTGACAGATTTATGGAATATTCTGTCTAGGTGCTAAAGTAAATTATTGAGACACACTGAAATTTGCAGAGTTGAACGAAAAAACCCCATAAAATATTCTTCTTAGTCATCTTTCTCACATTATTTTAGATTTGAGTTATGCTTGCAGAGTAAGGTTTTTTGCTACCAGTGTGGTTAAAAAATGGCAACTTTAAATCTAGAAAAAGCCTTTACAAAACAATAAAGACACACAATAGGCTTTTAGAGCAAACTTCTGAAAGCAAACTCATGTATTTCTAGCATTGGGCACTAAAGGGTAATACTTTTTAACCTGGTAAAAGATTGACTATATTAAACAATGTGTTTTTACATAGCTGTTGAATTCTGCTAATTGTGAGCATGAAGTTGGAGTTTTATCAGTTACATTGGCTTTTATAGTACAATACTATTGAAATCTGAATTCTTCAAAAAGTGTTGATTAATTTTCTATAACAGCATCTTTGACAGTATTGTCTACATTATAGCTTTTATAATAACTCATGGCGGCACGGTGGTGCAGTGGTTAGCACTGTCGCCTCACAGCAAGAAGGTCCTGGGTTTGATCCCCGGGTCACCCAGGGTGCCTTTCTGTGCGGAGTTTGCATGTTCTACCCGTGCATGCGTGGGTTTCCTCCAGGTTTCCTCCCACAGTCCAGTGCAGATTAGGTCAACCGGCTACTCTAAATTGCCCATAGGTGTGAATGCGAGCTGGTGTGGCTGTTTGTCTGTGTTGGCTCTGTGGTGGACTGGCGACCTGCCTGGGGTGTACCCCGCCTCTCCCCCGAAGATGCTGGGATTGGCTCCATCTTCCCCGCGACCCTGACGGATAAAGCGGTATAGATAATGGATGGATGGATGGATAATAACTCATTCGTAGGGGTGTGTATAGTAGCCAAGGGAGCATGAATTGGCTGCAGTGTCTCTTATAATCTTTCTTTCCTGTCAGTCACAGCAACACTAACCAATCGGGCTGTGGGTATGAGGAAGAGGGTAGATACCGCTTTCCTCTGAGTGTGTTACACTGCCTGTGAACAGCCTGTGATGCAGCATGAGCAGTAGTTTGATGAAAATTTGGTGTCTCAGAAGAAGCACCTGTTAACCTTCAGCCTAACATGATATTAATATAAACCTGTTATTTTTCTACTGTTAATTAATTGACACCTTCTGACCAACCAGATAGAGAATTCAACATCACTGTTGTACAAAAAAAGAAGTAAAAAAAACTGAGCTGTGACCATTCACTTGTAGATTGTCCCATTGTCTCATTCCCAGAAATGAATTTTTTATCTTTATTTTTTTATTTTTGATCTCTGTAACAGTCCCATGTCCAGAGATCTTAATCAATAAGGAGGATTGTTGAATGTATTTGCATTGCTGTATATGTTTAAAAAGGATTGCACAGGAGTCGAGTTCTTTGCATAAGTCAGAGGACTAAAACACTATTCACACTGCAGTCAGCCATACTGTGACTGATGCAATCCTTCAAGTGCAGGATGGGTTATTAGTAATAGACTGTAGTTATTATACAGATCTGATTGCAGTAATAATCAATGTTTCATTTTAACTACTGCTGCTTTACAAGAACAAGACATTTAACCCCCAACTGCTCTGCATAATCTTAATCTGCCGATAAGAAATTGAATGTTAATGTGCCCTGTGGGGAACCGGGATACACAAAAGAACTCATTTTTGTCATTGTTAAATGAGAAAGTTTTATGACCAGCCCAATTGATGGCTCTTCTTGCGAAATAAACGAACAAATAAATAAATAAATAAAATAATTAAATAAAATATATAAAAGTTGCTTAAAAGTGAAACTTTCATATTGGGAGTCTAAGAGCAGGCACTGAAATATGACTTTGCAAATCTGCAGTTATGGAACCTACCAGCACTGGCGCAATACAATACTCTTTCCTGAAGGTTTTTGTGTTACCTGTATGCAATCAGGAAAAGTCAAGGCATTTCTGTGTTTAAACGTGTATGCAAAATTAATTATCTGACCGAAGAATTTATGAAGGTGTTTTCCAAAAAATATTTTGTGTATTGACAAGCTGAATTTTAAAGGTCCAATATGTAGGATTCAGTTGATTGCAATGACCTGAACGCCCCTCCCTTACCTCGCCCATTCCAAGCATGTATTCGAATGTACAGTAGCGGTCAGGTGCCCGTAGCGTACTCCAAAGTACTTACATTCACGCTCCCATTGCTTTTTCTGTGCTATAAGTATGATCCTTCATTTTTCAAAATTTGGGTTCTCAAACTTGCTAGCAAGCTCCAGCAAGCACCGATTCCTCCTCTTCTTCTTTGTTTGTCCTCCCGGTGTTTCCTTCCGGATTAATGTTGCCACTTGAAAAAACTCAAAACGCAGAAAGCGATATCTCCAGGTTTGACCACTCTGGGCTACTGTAGTGTAGCAATGTAGAAGAGAATCTGCTCCTTATGTAGATATAAAGGACTTATTCTAAGCTTATGAGCTACTATGATTTGTAGTTACAGGTAATTATACACTAATGAAAACATACTTATGAATACCATATTCCAAACTATATTCTGTTTCTGCTAGTAGATCCCCCTACATAGTGGTCCTTTAATTCAACTGATTTTTGTTTTTGTTCTTTCCTAAGGATGTCTAATCAAACATGACTACTCCCAGCATCAACAGTAAACAAAGTACTACTTATCGTTAAAAGAGTTTTGCAACTACAAGATATACAGGCATATATTCACACATATTTCAACAGTTTATGACAATTTAATGATAAGAAAATAAATTTCAAGAAAGTAACAATGAAAGGACTTGGTTTAAAAAAAAATAGTAAGCTATGTGAAATATGAATCACACTTATAGGGTACGCTACATCAATATTTGTTCTCTCCTTCACACCCCCTGGTGGAGTGGCAGCCCATGAAGGAATAAGCTCCAGGGACAGACATCATATTTTTTTAAGATACAGAGCAGTGAAGCAGTGTTTAATTTAGGCATTCTCATCTCCTTCGAAGTCACTCACTAACTCACTTCAAACAATAGAGAGGCTTAAGGCGGACACTGACTCGCTCGTTTGTCACAGACAGTGGAACTAGTGCAAAGAGTGAGGTCTGAATGAATTCGTTTTGAGCAAATTCAATAGACATGGTGTGACATTGTAAAGGATTATCATCAAGTAAGGCTCATTTTATATGGAAATGAAATCTTGTCCCTGCGCATTTGGAGAGATTTTGTAGTCGTTCAGCTAACAACAGCAACACACCTTAAACAGCTTTTGCAATTATTCAAGTGAGTCACGCTCATATTGGATCTGCATTGCATATCAGTTCTGATATTGGTGTTGAGAAGTGAAAAACCGCACAGTGTACTGTATGTCTAGGAATAAGTTAGATAACATCTTAAAAATGTTAGCACTGTCGCCTCACAGCAAGAAGGTCCTGGGTTCGATCCCCGGGTCACCCAGGGTGCCTTTCTGTGCAGAGT
>JAQQZR010000039.1:19645687-19666798 GCA_030068235.1 Notoglanidium macrostoma | reverse complement strand
GAAGATGCTGGGATTGGCTCCAGCTTCCCCGCGACCCAGATGGATAAAGCGCTATAGATAATGGATGGATGGATGGACATCTTATAAATTCCTTTTCTCTTTTTTAGTATTATACTCTCCTGATTAGGGCCTCATTTATATTTCACAGTCTTTAATAAAGCCATCTATACAGTTATATATTCAAACCCCTTAAACATATTGTATTCCATATTCCACATACTATGTGCACATCATTATCTATAGTAGTGATATTATATGCACGTGATGTGAAGTCCTGATCTCGTTTCTATGAAAGCAGGTTATTGGAGGTCTTGCAAATGTGATTGGAAGGCATGCTGACTCTCCACACCTAAGTGGGCTTTTCTGCACAGAAGTAATGACAGCTTATGTTACTCCTCCCAAGAGACAGTGATTTAGCTCCATTTGAGTTTGTTCCCTCCATTATTGTTAATGCTTCGCCCTGCTTTTTGCTGACAGGAAAAAAGGCTTTTTCCGACATTAGCTAAATCACTACACTGATTATGTACTGAAAAGCAGCATAGCATCGTGATTATGAGGCTTCAGGCTGGAAAGTGAGATATGCTGTTTCTAGTTCTAATTTTTACAAATATATCCTTCATTGTTATGAGGACCCTTGGTGGCTTAGAGGCCCCTACGTGACTGTTTATACCACTAATCACTAGAAACAGCCCTGGATGTATATATTAAAGCCTTAATGTTACAACTGCTCCATCCCCTGGGAATTTCAATTCCCTGCTAAGGCCACGCCCACTTCCTTGATCTGCTCCACATTACTAATCACACTAATCTGTAGCTTATCTATCTATCTATCTATCTATCTATCTATCTATCTATCTATCTATCTATCTATCTATCTATCTATCTATCTGTCTGTCTGTCTGTCTGTCAGTCTGACTCCTTTCAGTCAGTTTTTTTTTTACCAAGTCTTGTTTCTGTTGATTTTGTTTCATCTCTGCATTTAGTCTTTTGTTTTGCTCATACACTATATTTTACTATATTGATTCTATGGTTTTTACCTTTTTTGCTTCATTTATAATCACCCTATCACCCCCTGCCTGTTTGGACTGTCTGCTCTTGTTTTTTTTTTTTTCCCCCAATACTTTTAATGGCATTTTTTAAAAGTAACATTTTTTAAAAATGTAACAGAATCTAAAGTATTTTTGTTTTCCTAATTGCAATTGACTTATCTTAGTATAATTCAGTTTAGATTTGAAAAGTTACATTAAAAACACTAAAGGTCACCATCTGAGTCATGTATTGTGATATACAATGACCATTGAATATATTGCATATATTAAGTGCTCTTATCATTATATACATATTATTATGCAAATGATCAACTTCAATAGTCATTATACTTTATATGTATGAATATTTGGTGTCCAGGCCCACCATGCACGCACATACCCTGCGTTGCATTTGTCAGGATAACTATAAGTGGCAATTGCCCCAGACATTTAATGAGCCAGGGCAAATACGAGCCAGACGTTGCACGCTACTATGAAACAGCCTGAATTACTTTATCTAGGCCATCAGGGTACACATTGTTGTGAGCTGAACTGAATTCGAAGCACACTTTCTTTTCCTTGGTCCAGCCCAGCATACCTGCATTGTGCTGCCATAATAGGGACGACAGGCTTTTGTAGCTTGCCGGGGTCAGAGTGATTGGAGGAAAGGAGGCAATGCAGACGAGGTGCCTTTTGAAGTGCTGCTCAGCTGGCCACGGGAGAACAGCAAGGCCTCTCTGTCATTAAACCCTAAACACAAAGTGTAGACAGTGATGAAGTAGATTTAGCACAGAGCCATTACCATAGTTCCAGACATCACTTTGAAACTCTTTTTTCTTACACAATGTGGTTGCTTTTTAATAATTCATATTCACCAGTGTAGTACCATAGAAACAGAAGAACCTTTTAAATGATTCAGATGTGTAAATTGAGTATTAAAATATGTTTTTTAAAATGTCCAAATGTAATTCCTGACTGTAGATAATATGCATACAGGATCATGTAAGTGATTCTACAATTGCGGTGACATTTAGTGCTTCTAACCCTTAAAAATGTAGTATTTTTATCACTGAAACTAAGAGCAACGTGCATTTAGCCATTAAAAATGTATTAACCCATCTGATTTTTTAAAAGCATTTTGCTCTTAAGTAAGAGGGCTGAGGGTTTTTTTTTTTTTTGCATAAATTTAGCAAATACCCAAAAAGTGGTTAAATAACACCCAGCATGTAGTCAGTAGCACAAGACTCTAATGATTTACTAAAATTACTAAAGTCACCTCCAAAAGTATTGAAGCAGTAAGGCCAGTTAATTTGTTTTTGCTCTGTACTGAAGAAATTTGTGTGTGAGATCATAAGTTAAACGAGAGAAGAGAGATCAGAGTTTCTAATTTTAATCTCAGGTATTTACATCTAGAACAGCGTAATACCACCCAGTTTTTCATGTGAGCTAAAGTATTGGAACGTGACAAGCGACAGGTGTTTCTTGTTACTCAGGTGTGTCATATAAGATTGATTGTTTAATCATTAAGTAGCCCTGGATATCTACTCTCAGCTTAAGCTTTGGCTTTCACCTGTGAAGACTGCATTTGTAGTTAAGAAAGATAGACCAACATGAAGACCAGAGAGCTGTCTATAGGACAAAAGCATGCCATTCTGAAACTATGAAAAGGGGGGAAATCCATCAGAGGTATTTCAGAAGCATTCGGCATAGGCAATACCACAGGTTGGAATGTTCTGAAAAATCAAAACAAATCAATTGGCCTTGCTGTTCCAATACTTTTGGAAGGGACTGTACTTTCAAGTTGACTTAATCAGTCAAGATCATAATACATTGAAAATGAAGAAAACAGAATGAGAGAATTTCTTCTTCCCATGATCTTTAGAAAATTTGGATGATGCAACCGACTAGAATATTCCAAATATTTCATAACTTTTAATGGCTTGACAAGCATGCTTCAGTGCTAAACGGATTCACATGTTTATGCAAAAATAATCATTTTAAAGTATTTTAATGCTCAAATGCCAAGTGTAGTCATAGTGGGCTGAGATGGGCAAAAAGCTGTTTTTTAAGTGCTGTAAATTGGCTTAATTAAAGTTTTAAGTTCTTTATATGAAACATGCAGATATTTTGTCGTGAGACTTTACATGTGTTTAAACTGACTTCTTTATCTTGTATTTAAACCTTGAGCTAGTTCATTTTAAATTTCCGACATTTCTCTTACTATCACTGTGCAAGGACATGTCCAAGCTTCATTACCTTCAAGGATATAAATGTCTCATTCATTCAGTCAGTTATTCAGTCAGTTAATCAGTCATTCAGTCAGTCATCCATTTCTTATTTCAATCAGTCACGTCTTTCATTGAATCCTTCCTTCTTTCCAACACCGTGAATAAAACACCAACACAGCTGTGCTGCACAGATTAGACTGAGCCGACCTCGGCCAGCTCCGCATTTATATGAAGGATGAATAAATGATTTCCCCCCAGTGTGCTGACTTACAGAGATCAAGGATAATCAAGGCTAATTTGTGCAAAGGCATGAATACAACAACACAAAAATAAACCAGTCAGTACTGCCTCTAGCCTACATATTCATGCTACATGCCCGGCGTCCGTATCTGGGTGCAGATGCATGCAACTCGTAGCCAAGTGAAAATATCTGCAGATTCGCTCAATGCTGACCTCCTTGTGCTGAATTCTAAAAGAGGCTCGAGATCAGGCTTGGAGACAAGAGAAGTAAGGAGAGCTGAGATAGCTGTGCTAAGCACATGCATTAGAATTAATGGCAAGATGAGAAGACACAAGGAGTGTGGGGATATATCGCCATGGTACGTTACAATGGCAGTAATTTGCCAAATAAATAAATAAATAAAACATAATGCATGTGTCGCATCCTTTGAAATATAAAACTTTTTTTTTTTTTTTTTTATGAAACATGCAATTGATTTGCTTTTCTGCCTTTTTTCATTCTTTTCATTCTGTAATGCTAAAACAGAAGATCTCAGATCTGACTGGTCAGAGGGTGTTGATGAATTTTCTTTAACAGCAGCTCTGACAGTAGTTCGGGCTGTAAAGTTTATATTAATGCACATGTTTCTGTTTCTATAGTAACGTACAGTATAGGAACTTATATGGTGGATGCTCCTCACGATATAACTAAAACGAAATGTTTTTTCTTTGTAAGGAGATATTTCTTTAACTTGTATGGAAGGAGTCTCCAGTGTCAGTGAATTGTTAGAGTCAGAAAGCTTTCCACCACGGGCAAGTCTTCAGTCTTAAGTCACATTTGTTTCATCATATTAATTCGAAGTGATAGAAAAGAGAGGCAGGCGAGGGAACGGCAAGATGTTCCACAATATTAAATAGACTTTTAAATGGGTAAAAGTTATAATGTCATTAAAAAATTGTTGGCAAGTTGCTGTTGTATAACAGGAATAAAACACCTCAGGACATGCTGTTATTGCAAAATTATCAGGATGTCACACGCGCTCCTCATGCAGCATGCCCTGCAGACTTTTATCCCTTACCTATAGCTATTGTTATTAAAAAGGGGGGATCTTCAAAGGGTTCTTTGGATAATAAACATAATTTTCCTTCCTATTTGAATCCTTCTTGGATGCAAACAACTTGTGGGGTCGTATAAAGAATGTTATCCCGAATAGGACAAACTAAAGAACAATTTAGTTCAGTTCAGTCCTTTATTTGTGAAAAAACAGTACATCTGCAGTGTCTGCTGGCTGCGGTAGATCAGGGGATATGAGCCGTGCTGGGAAAATCATGCCTTCCATTGCATTATAGCAGAGCCAGAGACCCACTGAGAAACAACTGCTTCAATTGGCGTCATTATGCAATGATGCTTGTCCATGTGGTGCAGGGGAAACTGTGCGAAAGTACACCAGTGGACATCCTTCTTTCAAAAAATGTCTAAAAGTGTCATAACCTAACATCATTCTCAACCAATTTTACAACAATTTTCTATTTAAAATAAAGAAAACAATACAGAAATGTTATGGGCAAATGACATTTCTAATAAAAATCATATGACGACACAATATTCCACACACATAGAACCAGAGATTAACCAAGTCAGTATGTAAATGCATGACAGGGATACACTGGGAAGATCTGATTACACAAAATGAAGGAAAGAACCAAAGAATATTTCCTCTAAATGTCTTAAAAGACATTCCTCCACATCTTTTTTTTTTTTTTGCTTAAATCGCTTCTCTGTGTCTCGTCCGTCCTCTCCTACCATTTCTGCCTCGTTCACAGCTTTTTCTGCAGATGTCCAAACTCCAAACGTTTGAGAACTGTGTAAAAAAGCGCTCCCTGTTCTCAAGGGTCACCTGGTGCATTTTGCAGCACGAGGATGCAGGATATCCAGCTCGGTTTATTTCTGCGGTCGCTATGGAAATAAAGCTGGGGTTCTAGTGTTCCGTGACAAGCGGTTTGGCCTGGAGCGGCATATAGTTTTGGTGTACTGATGTACTGTAGGTGCATCCAAAAACAAAAATCTATGGGTCATGTAATTGCAGTGCAGTCATGATTAGGAGGACGAAAGTGATTGCACAGCAAAGAAACACCTGCACGTGTGGGTGAGGGAAGAGCGGGAGCTGGATAGATAAATAGAGTGAGAGAGAGAAAGCGAAAGGGAGAGAGACGGAGAGAAGGAAGGCGAAATATCGTCTGATTAATTCATCTTCTCACAAAGACTGTATCTTCCTCTCTTCCCTCATTTTCTTTCATTTTTCTTCTCTTCTCCACTCTCAGTTTGCTCCTCGTTCAGTTTTTTTCCCCAGCTTTTAATCTGCATTTAATCAAATTTTACCTTTATGCTTACTTTGTATTTTTCTCTCTTTTGCTACTTCCGAATATCTAAATTATTCTATAGCTTTTATTCACACCTGTTCTTTCTCTCTCGCTCAGACTCTCTCTCTCTCTCTCCACACATACACACACACGCACAGACACACGTGCACACTCACTATCATTCACCCCTTCCCCCTTCACAGCCACATTACCATCACTTGGTTTCAGCCGCAGAAGAGCAGAGAGGTGTCTTTCACATGCACACAATTGCACACACTCACACACACACGCTCACAGATGCACGCACACACACTCGCTCTCCTCGTAACCAACTTACAGAAGACGCAGGAGCATGGAGCTGGGAGCGCTGCCAGAGAAACACAGTAAGCTTCTTTCTCTTGTGTGCTAATTGCTTGCTTTGGCTGCATGCGACATCGTCCTTCTCTTGGTATCACTTTTGGTTTTAATTGGCACTTTGTTTCTCCGATCTGCCATAACCACGAGTCCCTGGTGGAGTTGGAGCTGCGGGCGTCTCCAGTATAGCGTATGCTTGGCACAGTTGTGGGAGATAATGTGTGAACAATCACGTTAGTTGTGCTTTGGCAGCAGGTCGTACAGCCAGTGTGTACTGGTACTGCGCATTCCTTTACAGGGCTTGTCCGTGATTCTGACTTCATTCAGCTCGGCACACTTTTGCCTTCAATCCTAGACACTTGATTTATATTGAGTTTTATCCTATGCAAAATGACTGCCGAACACAGTGGAGGCATTGTAGACTTTTAATCAGCTTAGATGATATTCCAGCAAGAAAAAAAAACAGACATCTAGCTCAGAGCGAGGCAACTAATGAGAATTTCCGAAAACACCGGCTCGGAGTGAGTCTATAGAGTAACAAAGTCGTAATTGCACTTTGTTGCAAGGGCAAGAAACGCTTGGTGCGTATGCACACCTGGTTGGTACAGTTGCCTGTGTTTGATCACCAACTCCTAAAATGCATTATTTCCTCACTATTTACTCAATTCTTTTTCTCAATGCTTTTTGAAGATTGATGCTAGATCCAAGGAAAGCTGATAAGAAGCAGTACTGCCATTACTGAAAAGGATTCAGTAAAGTTTTTTGACATTTGGTTCTAAGCAGGAAGCTCCAATACTAAGTAATATTTTTTCTCATAGTGCTTTATTATTTTTTTTGTTTTCTTTTTTTTGGCTTTCATCACAAAACGGATAGTGAGAATCGTTTAGTCGTTATGAATGTGCAGGAAGCAGGAACTCTCTCAGCGTGATCACTTATGGATGGAAAAACTGCAAATGGTGGATGCAAAAGGAATATTTCACTTTTCTAATCTACCATTTAAAGCAAAAAAAAAAACAAAAACAAAACAAAACCCAAAAAAGCCGAAGAAATGGGTTTGAGACACAAAAAGCACTTTAGCTAGGATGCATGGGTTTCAGCACCAGTGTGTGGATAGCTCCTCATGGAGACAAGCGCAAAGGCTTTCTTTTTTCTGCACTAGTACTCTATATACAAATTATGCACGTCATCATATAAAACCATTGCCTGCCCTTTGTCCAATCTTCACCTGTCTAGTTTGAGTAAGCCTGTCCCCACTGTAGCCTCGGATTCCTGTTCATGGCTGACAGGAGTAGAACCTGATGTCGTATCCTGCTGTTGTAGCCCATCCACCTCAAGATTTGATGTATTGTGCATTCTGAGATGCTTTTCTGCTCACCATGGTTGTAAAGAGTAGCCATTTGAGTTACTAAAGACTTCCTGTCAACTGACTGGTGATTCTCCTCTGATCTCTTTCATCAACTAGGTGTTTCAGCCTCCGCACACAGGATGTTTTTTATTTTTAGCACCATTCTGTGTAAACTCTAGAGACTGTTGTATGTGAAAAGGTCATGAGCTCAAATCCCAGCACTGCCAAGCTATCACTGATGGGCCCTTGAGCAAGGCCCTTAACCCTCAACTGCACAGTTGTATAAATGAGATATATATAAGTTGCTCTGGAGAAGGGCGTCTGCCAAATGACGTAATTGTAAATGTAAATGTTGTGCATTTTGAGATGCTTTTCTGTGCACCATGCTTATAAATAGAGTGACTGTAGCGTTCCTGTCAGCTCGAACCAGTGTACACATTCTCCTCTAACCTTTCTCATTAACAAGGCTTATCTGCCTGCAGAACTGGATGTTTTTGGCAAAATCCTGTATAAACTCTAGACACTGTTGTGTGCGAAAATTCCAGAAAGTACTCAAATCAGCATATCTGGTCAACACCCATGCCACAGTCAACATCAACGAGAGCGCATTGTCCCTCATTATAATCTTTGCGTGGACTGAAACTCTTAACCTGTATCTGCATGATTTCATGCTTTGAACTGCTGCCACATGATTAGATAATTGGGATAATTACATGAATGAGCAAGTGTAAAGGTGGCTGCTGAGTGTATATCTGTATATCTATACACTACAGTCAAATTATCCTTCCTCAAAATGATAAATTTTGTGTAAATTAATGGCCTAAATCAGAGGGTTCTCAAAACTTTTTTGTAGCCAGTGACATCTTTGAAAGTAAAATTAATTCATGACCCCATTCAGAACAGCTTTTGTTATCTATTAACAATTCAAATATTAGTCTCTTTGGTTAAATGTGTACAATAATATCTTGGCGATTTATTGGAGCCACAGTGGATCCAATAAACAGCCACCAACGGAAGATTAGAACGTTCCAGTAAGCATTATTTATGACTTGTGTTTGAGTTATTGAGGTTAAAAACCCATTCAATTCAAGCATCCAGCCAAAGAGGCTAATTATTATAAGGGTTCTAAAGTATAGAGAAGTATAAAGAACTATACAGCGTATACAGAGCTGTGGACAAATTCACTGCAATATGAAAATGAAAAATAAATCTGCACATCACAGTACTTTAGGAAAACATGGTATACAGAGAGACAGCTTGTCATGACTCAGAAAGTGTAGTTTAATAAACTGCTCTAATTATTTAGGTCCCTTTTAGACACACTACAATTTTCTCATTGTGCCTTTCTGTATGAGAACATGGCTGGCACCTGAAAAATGCGGGAAGAATCTTTTGCTTCAGGCGTTATACTTGGATGGTGAGAAAACCGCCAGGATAAAAGTAAGAGTGTTTCTTCACCATGGGAAGCTCCTTCCAATATTTATGGTGTTTCCAATTTCCTACAGTACATAAAGAATAGCTCTAACTCTCAGACAGGTGTGTAAAGATACACCAGAACCACCAAATACTGCGATGAAGAATCTGAAATGATTTTAGGATAAATAGGTGCTATAATGATACAAAAACCTCTTGTTTCCACACGTCTGGGCAGAATAACATGACTTTACATAACTGTCTGTCAGCATCATATTGCCTGAAGTTTTTCAATGGCAGAGTTATAAAGAGCCAATTTCTAGAAATGTTTTGCTTCAACATGTTACTTTTGCCAGGAGGCTTTCGTAGTTAACGGTGGTGTCCAGATGTTCTCAGTTATCCAGAGTCATCTAACAACGGGCCACTGAACTGCATCATCACGTCCACCATCTGGCCTGCTTTTGGACTCCGTTCAGATACGGATACTGCCTTGTAATTGTTTTACTCTCATTTTCATTAAGCACAGAGATCATTCATGTTATTTCGTCTGAGTTTTTATGATAATTGTGTAATGCCAATTGGTGAACGTAAAACCAAAGGAAAAATAATCGATATGTAAGGAAGATAATTTCAATTCAGTTGTCCAACAGCTTCCACACATATTTTTTTTTTTTACGGTAAACTTCATGGAAAAACGATCGTGCTGATGCATTATTGTTGATGTTTATTTCCTCTAAGCCCTCGGATCAGAAATGTACAAAATGCCCTAGGTTTTCGTTCATAATTCACAACATTAGACCTGGACTTAAAAGGATTTTCTCAAGGCAGTTAATTTACTCTGAAACAAGGCTTAATCATTGCTTGGAAAATGGGCCCTTAAACATGCTCATTCAAAAGATTTACAAAGCACTAAACCGAAACGCCAGCCGACCAGGAATGTCTTGACAAACATCTTGTTTGTGCCTTTATTCTTTTCTAAGATTTCGCCCCCCCCACATGGCTGAAGAGGGTAGCCTACATCTATATGCCTGATGATAATTAAAAAGGATACAGAGTGTCTGAAAGCCCAGCAATTAAAGCAGCATACGCTCCTCATTGTGAAGCCACATTAAAGTAAAGGGCTCTCTCATTTCTCCGTTTCCCTCTCTCGGAATATTGCGAAACAAATTAAGTGTGCAGTTTGGGGTTCTCGTAGGGTCTGTGCAAACTGCTAAATCACCTCTTTCAGGAAATATTTCTTCAGTTTAAGTAGCCATTAAACACCGGAGGTCCGTGTAGCTTTCTTCTTTTTCCGAAGGCTGATGTTTATTCCTGTGCAAACCCAAGTAACTCTAAATGTTTCATGAGACTATTGGCATAGTCTGAGCTGTGGACATTTAAGATGGGTTTATCCTCTCTGGTGGATGGTGGAATGATTTCCTAAGCTGAATAACGTACAGTAGTGTCAATGTGGAATACAGCGCAGCATGTCTGTGCAGTTTTTGCTCTATATGCTGGCAAATTGGATGTGAAATATAACATTAATAATACAATCTAACTGTGGTCATAACTGTTAATGGTGTTTACATCTGCATTAAAAAAAACCATAGGCATAATAATAGCCATTTTTATGGATATTTGCCATTATTCAGCTAAAAAGCTAGGCGAATTCGTTAGAGTTGCTTCATCATTCATTATTGCTAACATATAGTGTTGGGTGAGCTGAAGTACAGAGCAAAAACAAATATTACTATCCAGTTACAGTGGTGTGTATGTGTAATTACCTCTCTCAAGATAACATACACTTCTCCTCCTTCAAAGCAGGTGCTTTGGCTAATTATCCTGACATCTCTGACAGTTTAAGGCTGCAGTTTAATTTTTGGCTTTAAAATTATTGTGACACATTTTTCACCCTATGCAGGAAAGGAAAAAAGCCTATTACCAGCCAACGCCTGTCTCTAATCATGCCTTTATATATATTTTTAGCTCTTCAGACCTCATCTAGCATATAAAACGTGGGCAGAAATAACAGCTGGCTTAATTAGATGTACTATACTTTTCTCTTTATGTGCAAGAGCCCAATCAAAACCTGATATCTGTTGTATTATATAGATCGCAAATACAGAAATATCTTGAATATAAGTGAAAATTTGTCTTTATTATTAATATATCTTTATTATTTAAAATATCTAATAATATTGACTAATAAAATATAATATAAACATCTATTTCTAGTTCCATGGTCTTATTCTGTTGGCAGGTACCTTTGCTTCTTTCAAGCATTTATTTCCAGAAAGAAGCAAATAAAACAACTGTAAATCTGTAAACATGTCTACAAATAGTCTTTCCTTTATTCAGGTTATTTTGACTTTATATCGTTTTTGCAGTGTGCAAACATGTTCCAAACCTATTGAGTCTAAGGATGTACTGATAATTTAATATATTTCTACAATATTTCATCAGAATGAACACTTCTGGACTCACATGCCTCCATTCCCTTTACTAGCAAGCAGCCTAAGCAGGCATTATCGGGCAACATTAGTGTAGCAGTTCCTAATTTTTGACAAATATGAAGGTAGCATCTATCCATTTCTCTGATTCTCTTCAGACTAACATAGCAGACAACACGTCTGTTCATCTGAGGGATATGATGATAAGTAAATGATAAGGTAAAGGGTAAATGATAGGAAAAGGTATTGTATTCGGGAAAACATACATTATTGTAATAATGACCTAAACCGTAATAAAATGTTTCAACAATTATTGCAATTTAATGTGTCTAATTGAAACAAATAGTTTAAACAAATCAAATTGTGATGGATGTTGTCTAGGAACCCAGCTCTATCACCTCCGTCCCCTCTATCGCCCAGGTTCACTCCAACTCATCAGCTGATTAACACATTTCCCAACATGTGCGCCAGATGTGGGAAGCCAAAAAAAAGTTAGAATAAATGACTAATTAAAGTTTTGTCAGCCAAATTACATCCCACTTGGGAAGTTGTTCGGCAACGGCTCCGTTTCGCATTCTGTGCTTGTAACTAGGAGGTTGTTTTCAAATCCCAGGACTGCCAGAGTGCCGTGTCTGTTCTTGAGCAAGACCCTCGTCTCATCTGTTCGGCACTGCTCCTGACCTGGAGGTCATATTGGGCAAATGCAGAGCTCCTCACTGTGCCATTTTATTTTATTTTTTATATTATTATTTTAGGATTTTTCATATGATTATGATTAAGGTCCCATTTTAAGATTTTTGGATTGCCCCGTGTGTGTGATGTTCGCCTTCATGTTTTAGCCACCCTTTCCTAATTATCATATAATCAGACAATGAGGATTTAATGGTTTTAGGCATCTATAATTCCTCCGCTCAAATTGAACATTTCTATTTCATTAGCTTCCTGGTGTGCATTTGGCCAATTTGAAATAACCTTTATAATATATTACAGAATAAATCAAGGGCCATGAACTCTTAAAATAAGGAAATGGCGTTTGGGCCAGAACACCGTAATTCATATTCCGCCACAGGAAAAAGAAATTTGGCAGAAAAGCAGAACAAATGTAACACAATAAATTACATCTCTGTCTTCGCACTTTATTAGGAACGCAGGTACACCTGTTCATTCATGCAGTCAGTCAATCATGTCACAGCAGCACATGTTCACATCAACCAGCAGAGTGTGTGGGGAGAAAAATGTGCTCTCAGTGACTTTGAGCATAACATGGTGGTTGTTGGTGCCAAATTTAGGAATTTCAGAAACTGCTGGACTTCTGGGATTTTCATTCATCATTCACAACAGTGTCCAGGAATTACACAATTACCCCCCCAGAAGGCAGAAATGTCTTGGTGAGCAGAAAGCACAACACATCGCACCTTGAAATGAATTGGTTACAATAGCAGAAGACCACATTGGGTTCCACTCCTGTCAGGAGTGTAGTAACAGGAATCTGAGGCTACAGCGGGCTCACAGCTGAAAACTGGAAAAAAAGTACAATTTATTTAAAAAGCCACCCAAAGCTTTTTGAATCTCATTTAAAAGTGAAGTGCAGACCAGCACACTTTCATCAGTTGGATTCTTGCTCTGCTTCGTTTTTCCGAAACTCTGACAGAACTCATCTTTTTCACTCTTCTGTCCTACTCTACAATCTCTCTCTCTCTCACACACACACACACACGCCGCCTATATATATTTACACATTTTAGAAAGTTTTGATCCTAGAACAGTATTCAAAACTGACTTTCTTCTATGTAATCTGTAGCTGGAAAAATGTGTCCTTTTGGTGGACTGTTTGATGTTCAGTGACCCCAAAAAAGTATGATTTCCTCTGGGCTTAACTTTCATTTCGACATCTGCACACTCTGTGACCAATTAAAGTTGCCGTCATCGATTCTGGAGAAAGTGAACTCAACAGCAAAACAAAAACACACCTTCCTTCAGTGCTCTTTCTGAAGCTCCGCTCCCCCAAATTCATGTATTCGCATTGCCAACACCACGGCACCCTCGTCTCCCTGTCCTGTGCACGAACACAAACGTTCCCTGTTTCTGATTGACTGGAATAGTGTAGTGTGGCTCGGTCATGAGCCACTTTGCTTGTTTCCCATTTACAGAGCCAGGGCTGTGTACACACACCGGATTATTTCAGCACACACACAGAAGAAATATTCGCTGAATTTGACAAAAAAAGTGTATCAGAAGTGTATTAGATTAGAATCAGTGACTGCACCTTTAAATATCTTGAATATCTTTTTAATTTCGTTCCAATCACACAGCACCTGAAGGCTTTCCCCTCTGAACAAAGCCACCTGTAATAAGGCTGAGATGCAGCCATGGTCAACTCCTTAATATGATACATGCCAATCAATTCCATTGTACTGGCTTTCCAACTACTTAAGCGCATATTACAGCATGCAGTCTGAGTAATCACGACTTATCAGCAGTGAGCAAATTGTATTGTTGCTGATAGATGGCCACTTAAAGGACCTATTGGCAGACAGTCTGCATTACACAAGTGGAAGTGGTCTAATACATTAATTTAACAGTTCATCCGGTTCTTAAAGACGAAACTCTATACACCACTGAAAGAAGTGCTACTGGATCTAATACTGTTTCAGAAATACCATCGCCTCCAGCTCTAAACCAAGCTATTAGATTTTTCACCCTAAAGGTCATTTTTTTTTATATTGCATGTTGTTTCCTCACTATGTTGCTATGGATGTATGATGTTACAGCTTTGAGTTTGCAAATTACCTTTCAGGTTTCATGTCTCGTGCACAGTGTTCCCAGGATACTTTTTTGGATCGTTAATCTAATCAGGAAAAAAAATCTCTTTCGGAAGATGTTTCCTGCATAGATATGTAAATGAAACTGAAATGGATCTCTTATTCAGATGGTAGTCACAATAACTGATAGCTTTGAATGTCATTTAGAAGGAAAAAAAACAAAAAAAAAACACTTCGCCTGATGTTTTCTCCGTGGAGGCGGAAGTCCATGAATATGATAGCTTTAAGATCTTTTTAGAATGAGGACATATGGCAGTTTACATGCTTTTAAATCTAGGCACTTAAAAGAATATATAAGCCAACGACGGGCCACATCTTTTAGTAAAGTTTAGTAAAGTTAAATGATTTGGGAGGCCAAAATTCGATTTACAAAAGTTTCCGTGATGCAGATTTCCTTCAACGTATGTTTTAAAAACGAACCACCTGTAAATGATCAGGCATGTTCACTACATCACTTATTTGCATATAAGATGAAAGCGACAAATTGATGAAAGAGCACTTCCTAAGCGCACTCTGTTAAATTTTCCAGTAATGGCATTAATGAAAGAAAGCAATCCAGTGAAGTCATTAATTACATTTTCACTACGTTCATGCACACAATTTAAATAAATAAACTATTTAATCTTGTCAAAGTAATCTGTGCATAAAATTTCAGCAAATCATTGCCAGTTATATGCTTTGATCTCACAAGCCCTCATAGAACGAAGAGTTTTTCTGAACTAATTTTGATGAATGCGACGTTTCTGGGGTAAATTTCTTTGTATCCAGTTTGATGAATAAGGCCCATTGCTAATATCCCTATTTTAATAAGAGATACTAATGTAGAAAGAGTTACACTTGTACAAGCCAGTGCACATATCAAAGACTACCATTTTCTTATATTCTCTCATGTAGATATTTATTAATGTTAGCATCAGAAGAGTCTCTGGTCAGTTTGAGTAGGTCATGGTAATTAATCATTCCTTCAGCGTAGGTGAATTCAAAATGTTCGCAGCTTAATCAAAAGCTCCTTCTCTGAGCTCTGCATCTTAATCTGTCGCTGCCCTTTCTGACCGGAGCGATGTCTGTTCAGTTCTCCTGCTTTGTACGTGTGTTGACCTCCTTTTACTTTATTGAAAGGTCAAGGCCTGTGCTGCTCTTAGAAAGGTCAGGAAGCCCTTTGAAGGTGGAAGCTTTGAGCGAAGATGAATGCAGCCTCCAGGAAATTGAGGGCGGAGTGTGCGCTGCTTACAGATCTTTTGGGATGGTGAAAAGGCAGGGTTAACATAGACAACTACTTTAAAACATGTAAATAAAGGAATGATGGACTGTAGCTAAGTGGCTGGTATATATAACTATAATAATTCAGATTTATCTGTATAGGAAAGGTTGTGCGTCCAAATCGCAAGAACGCCAGCTTGTCAATCTGAGGTGCTTGGGTAAGAATATATTTTTTTTAATTCGGTCACCAGCCAGGGCTTTCCTATCATACGATAGCTACCAACAGGGAGGATGAAGGTTAACACGTGCTTCCTCTGAAACACCATTCAATTGCATCTTTTCAAATTGCTGCTCAGGAAATCTGACTTCGAGCAGATTGGCTAGTGTCACTATGATTGACAGAAAAAAGAGAATAGCCAGATTTACCACCCAGACGGCATGGCCACTTTTTCCTGCCTTGGCTCCCGGCCATAGGATCCTGTGGCATCATCGGAATTCAAACTCGCAATCTCTCGATGATACGGTTTTCTGTTACACCTCTCGGGAGCCTTGTTTAAGACTCTTAACCCTCAGTTCTATTTTTGGATTGTTTTCTCTCTCATGTTGGGTAAAGATGCCATATTCTCATATTCTGCCAAACAAATAGGGCAAGCAGGGCAAAGCCCTCCCAATCATTAAGGAAAAAATACATCAAATTATGCTAAATCTGTGGCACCCACATAGCTTATTTGTAATTAAATGCCATTCTTTGTTACTTTTGAGAAACCATGAACCACCAATGTTCTTGAGTACAAAATACACAAAATACTATGAAGTAGATTTACACAGCCTATCATCCATCCAAAGTCATGTCAAGTGATTGTGTGCTAGATTTTGTGTGCACCGGGGCATTTATTTAAGACCGCTTCACTGGCACATCCATGACACATCATCAGCAGCGACTGAAAAATTACTAACTCAATAATTCATTTTTCAAAATGCCTTTTCAGGAATACCTGAAAATAAACAGACTACGCAAATATTGTCCAGTGAATGTACAAATTACATGTTAGAGACATGTTTACAGACTCAACTTAAGGAAAAAAAAAGCAATCACGAATGATGCTGACTTTCAATCTGTTTTTCAATGAATGTGCTCCTGTGTGGGTATGCATAATAGTTTTATATCTAGGATAGATTTTTGATAAATTGTAGTTTATAATTTAGTATCTTCTGTCACAAGGATAAAGATACGGCGTATCATGGGAAAACAGCTATAACTAAATGTCAGTCAAGCAGGTTTTAATGTTTCAGATATTACTGTAGTCACATATTGGCCTGAAAAGTGAAAAAAAAAAAAAAAAAAAACGATGGGGAAATTTCAGCACCTCTTTGGTTTATTGCTGATTATTTGCAATGGAAAGACAAGCAATAATTGAATTGCTCTGCTGTGACCGAAGCCGATTAATATCTGAATGGTGATGTTGTTTCGTCGTTAGCACAGAGCTTCTCAGAGCAGCCATTTTGAGCTCATCCAAACTTTTGATAAGAATTACATCAATCTCCTTTTATGGATTGGCACTTCAACTGAATAATGTTTATTGGAGGTTAAAAGATAACTCAAACAAGACCTATGGTGCAGAGTTATATTTGAATGTGACATTTGTGCTAGTGAACAGCTAAAGCCTCGTTCATTTAAACTGTGTGCTGGTGAAGACTGGAATGGGGAAGCTCAGTTCAAGCCACATTGTAGCAGATTTCCTTTGCCTAGGTAATCCTCCTTGGGCTGAAACGGATTTTCAGCTTCACCTCCCTGAGGTTATGCTAATGCCTCTCTGAACAAAGTCTCTTTTTCTTGTAATGATAGAAATTTATCAGCCTCATCGCGAGCTCAATCTTCCATGTGTTGTGCTATTCATCACCTTGGGTTAGACCCGATATTTCATTACAGTGTGACTGGCAGATTATGAGGTTTGAGTCACAGATGTGCCATATATCATCCTTGCACTACAAAGGAGTGGATATATGTGTGTCTGGGTCTTGTCTAGTTTCCAAAGGCTTAGTGAACTCTAAACCTAAAAAGGCTAAAAAACAAACAAACATGTGTTTATGAATCCCCTGTGCTATGGCTGCCAGTACTGTTCGACCAAAATGCTTTAGAGGAAAATTATAGGTACCATAATTGTACAAGCCATCTATCATAATTGTACAAGCCATCTATCATTATCCATCTATCTATCCATCCATTATCTAAAGATGGAAACAATCCCGCTATCTTCGGGCGGGAGGAGGGGTGCACCCTGGACAGACCAACAATATATTGCAGGGCTAACACGGAGACAAACAACCATTCACACCTATGGGCAATTTAGAGTAGCTAGTTGACCTAATCTGCATGTCTTTAGGCTGTGGGAGGAAACCAGAGCACGCTGAGGAAACCCACAGGGAAACTCCACACAGAAAGTCCCCAGTCAGACACCAGGTTTGAGCCCAGAACCTGTGAGGAGACAGTGCTAACCGCTGCACCACCATGCCACTCTTGTACAAGCCTTGTATCATGGTGATTGCAGTTTTATACAACGTTAAATAATATAACACTTCACTAGCAATGCAAGTCACATATTATTTTATCAGGACAGCTGGCCTACTCTAGCTTACTCAATAGTTTAGATGTGTTCTTTGAAAAGTAGGCTGCCCTGTTTCAGAAATCTTGTACCGTATTTTAAAAAACACAATTCCCTTATTTTGCTTTCAGTGTCATCAAATATATACTGCAATCATACTGGATATTGCCATCTGTTTCTGTATAACTATTTCTGATTCTTCTTATTATATAATATAGTGTCACACACCTGACTGCAAAGAGATATTTCTGTATCGTCACCTCAGTCTACCTCTGCTATATCCTGATATACGTATGTATGGTACAAGCAATAAAACCTGCTGTTTCTAATGTTTCATCAGTGTTAATGTCACAGGAGGTACAGAATAGCAAGTAAAGAACAAAAAAAACAGGAACAAAGCAAATGAAATTCAACCAGTATTTGATTTGTGACTATTATTTGCCTTTTAAGTTTTTCTCTTAGCTGCACTGTGGTGCAGTATTACAAGGAAATTGAATAATTGAATAAGAGTTTGTTCCAAGACTTTTGGAGAAAGTGTCCCACTTTTGCAGACCTGTTTGTTTTACTGTGTTAAATCACGAACTGATTTCTTTAAATCGTAAATGTGGTCTGTCACTTAACTTACAACATGAATTCATTTTTGAATTATAATTATAATTGAATTGTAATAGATTTTTAATAATTACAATTATTCATGAATGATATTTTAATTGCTTTTTTTCAAAATGTGGGAGTCGGGTGATAATTGAGGGTTGCAATAAGTATGCAAAACGTAAACCTTTGTACAGTATTCCGTAATTGAAGGACATACTAATTCTTAAAAGGCCCTTGTCTTGACGATCTGGCTGCTCAGCAATGCGAAAGCAGTCATGGGCACACCTCCACACTTCCCACAATAATAAGTGCTAAAACAAAAGAAAAATGCTTTTTCCAAGTGTAATCTTGTGCAATTGACTGCAGAATTGGCTTCATCTTGTCTGCAATATTTTCAGACTGTCTGCTTTCTTTACCGTCTGCCTGAATCTGTTTACCATCTGCCTTACTGTTTTATCTACTGCCCGACTATTTGACAACTCCACGTGAGTGAGACCGAGAGAGAGAGAGAGAGGATGAAAGAAATAAAGAAAGAGCAAAGTGGAAAAACAGGAATGATGCAAGGAAAATCAAACATGTTGAACAATCTCGCTCTCGCTCTTCATCTTGTCATACTAATCTATCGTTAAAAAAGAGGGTCATCTCAGGCCAAGTCCCACAGCAAGAAAGAAAATAAGAAGGTTTGTGCTGTATAAATAGCAATGCTTATAGATCTTCGCCCACAGGGTTAGTCAAGGTAGAAATTTGCTGTTGTATCATTAGCTCTGGTATTGTGTTGGCACCGACTCGGCCACAATCCCACGACTACCTCCTACTAGTCCTGTCGATTGTCAGTCAGAGAGTAGGATTAGCATATGTAGTGTACTGATCTGCACCTGAATGTCCTTTTTATAAGGACATTGCATAATGTTAATGTGTAGTGCAGATATCTGGAGTTTAGCATTTTCTGCACTTTCTTCCAGATGTTTTGCTTGAAGTGTATCAGCATATAATAATAAGGCAGGAACATGTATGATGAAAGTTCTCAGCTAAACTAAATTGTGTATCTTTATGATCTGGTCACATCCTGAATAGAATTCTACAGTCAATTAAGAAATTGTGGACCAGATGTACTGTATATTACATTGGCTTAATTGGGAGATTGCTCTGGAAGGATGAAGAAATGCCATAAAAGTGTCTCACCACACCGGGCACTCTTCTTTGGAGATAGTTTGCAACCAAATCAAGCTAACAACATGCTGAAGATGAAAAGCTGAGGGCAAAGAAAAATGCACGCTTCCTTCAAAGCACTCATGGAAATGATGTGTTTTGCTGCAATCTGGACCTATTTCTTGTTCATTCCCTTGAGTGTGCTGTCATTCATCAAATAAACAGCAGTGTGCCATCCAGCAGTGACTTAGCCTGCTACTTAATTAGCTTGGTAATTTAATGGAGATTATATATGCGCAGTAGGAACATTCTCAAAACTTCAGTTTGAACATCACCAATGATGGGTTGGTTTTTTGTTTGTTTGTTTGTTTGTTTTGGATATGGTTCATAGCTTGGTATCATGTAACTTAGGTGTGAATCTGTCAGTGGATGCCATGCACACAGAATTGCTTCGTTTTTGTGCAGGTTCTGACCCATTAACATTAAATAGAATGTAAATACTTAAATGGTGCAACTTGCATAAATAGATCGCTTTCTCTTCTGCACCATGTTGATTAGATAAATTAGATAATGAAAGCATTTCTGAAGAAAATATTAATATCAGTTCACCACTGACACTCCAATGAATTAAAAATTAGCTGACTTGTACGCTATTTGGATGTTGGTAATGTGTTTTTTTAATGATGTTAGCTTGTTTACAAGGATAATTTATTACCAAAGCAACAGATTGGTGGAAAGGTTAAAGGCAAAATCAACATAAAGTGTGTTAGTAAGTTTAGCCTTTAGAACAAGTCTCTGGAACTGCTCTGGAGAGATGAATACCATTCGCCCCTCAGTTGGTGGTATAATGATGGTGGTAGAGAGCGCTGTGTAACATGCTGTTCCAACATCTCCCACAGGTGTTCATTTGGGTTGAGATCTGGTGAATGTGATGGAAATAACATATGATTTACCTCAATTTCATCCTCATTAAGCTATTTGGTGAACCCTTGTGCCCTGATTCCTACTGCAACTTGCAACGTTTAGTCACAGCATCACACTACAATGAAGCAAACTGAGACTTTTGTTTTGTTTGTCAATAAGGAGTGGTTGGTTTTTTGTTTTCTAGTTGTCTATTTGTCTGTTGGGCAACTATAAATCCATCCATCCATCCATCCATTATCTATACCGCTTTATACATCTGGGTCACGGGGAAGCTGGAGCCAATCCCAGCATCTTCGGGCGAGAGCCGGGGTACACCCTGGGCAGGTCGCCAGTCCACCACACAGACAAACAGCCACACACGCTCACACTCACACCTATGGGCAATTTAGAGTAGCCAGTTGACCTAATCTGCATGTCTTTGGACTGTGGGAGGAAACCGGAG
>JAQQZR010000039.1:19612233-19637288 GCA_030068235.1 Notoglanidium macrostoma | reverse complement strand
ACAGAAAGGCACCCTGGGTGACCCGGGGATCGAACCCAGGACCTTCTTGCTGTGAGGCGACAGTGCTAACCTCTGCATGAATGTGCAGGTGTATATTAACACTGTTGTACATTATTTCTTCAGTACAGATTCTTGGCTGGAGAAAAGAATCAGGAGATGTATAATTACATAAAGTATATTGTTGACACAGAGTTGACCTTTAGTTAGTGCAGACCAACAAACAAACCGTCGTCTGTGACTGTAGTCCTTAAACGCTGGTTTGGTTTGAAAATAAACTTGCATTTACGGTTCAGATAAATTCATAGCATAGGTAAGACATATGAAATTTACAGAGAAAGAATAGTGTCAACATGCGCTTAATCACCAAAATTCTCAGGATTGATAGGTCATATCAATGCTATTATGTGACGTTGACACACCAGATGCACACTAAGCTACAAAAGCTGTTGTCGCTTTAATGACGTCCTAAATTAAGTTAGCCTGGAAATGTTATCACGCAAACTTCATGTCACGGTGACATCAAAATGAACCAAAGTCATCTTAGTAACTCCTTGGAACAAGTCTTTAGAAATGTTTATGAGGATTTATTCATGGCAGACATGTACGCATGTTATGTAACACTATACACCAGCAAATTTTTCATAAACCGTAACATGAAATTTGCATTTTTACATGGCTATAATGTGATTTCCTTCATAAGATTTTAAGCAAAACATTGATATTTTACTAATTTCTTAACCTTTATCACCAAGGTCTTATTATTTTATGTCAACCACGACACATATAGGCTGGAATTGTGTTGACTCTGCAGCGCCTGGCCCTGGATAAAGAATATTACTTCTTGTTTATCAGCAGATTCATTAAAGGCTTTGCATTTAAGACCTATTGGATCAGCAGAAATAATGGATTAATTGTCTGACGGTGTGACTGCCAGGGTTTTCTTCTCACCCTGAAGCAGAATTTAATCATGGGAAGGTCTATTTAATCATGATTTTTGGAAAGCAATATGAATAATATGACAATATGCTGTTTGCTATAAACAGCAGCTGGCAGCAGATCTCAAGATAACTCATGGCAGTCATTTCAGATGTTGCACTGTGTCTGGAGAGAAAGAATGATAGAAAAACAGACAGACAGACAGACAGACAGGGATAACTGGGATTGAGCTGTGAAATCAGAGATCAGGGCAACTGATCAATGACCAGTCTAAAAATCAATTATTAATTATCAAGTGACAACTGTAACAGCTACACAAGAGCGTATGGTCCAAGTGAAGAGTGTATTGTACAAAATGTGACACCAAATTGTAGTTGGAAAAGATAACCAGTGAGCTAATCGAAAGGGGCAGGAAAAAGGAGCAAATACCAGAAATGCCCAACATGAAATAACAAATGGCTCATGGTAAAGAAGACAAGACTTCGCAAAGAGGAACTATACAGTGTCTCAGAATGAGGAAGTGATAGGATTTGGCTGTGCTAGGTAAACCAGAAGTTGGTTCTTACTCATGTGATGGGGACCCCTGGTGGTGTGGAGTGTGATTATCATATGAGTCTGTGACAACAATAGACTTTGACACTTACTCTCTCTGTGTATCAAATCGTACACACTTGCTTTTTTTTCCATTGGTGGAAACACTTCTAACTGTACCCAGTGCAAGTTATTCGCTTTGGATTAGTCTCTCAAGCCATGCTTCTAGATATCACTGGAGAGTCTGGTAGTTTTCTTAAACTACCTTCTTGCTACTTTTTAAACTGATAATATGTCTACTCTTAGGTATTTTATAACAAATTAAATCCATTATACTTATGTATTGCTTTTGGCCACCATTGGAGACTGCACTGCTGTAAATAATTATAACAAATATAATTATACAGGTGAAAATAGAAATTTCAGGTAAAACAGCAGGTGTAAAACCATATAGTATAGAGTGATTAGTCAGACAATAAAAAAAAAATAGCTGACTGGCTCTGCAAATTACACTTGATTATAAAAGCCATCAGGGAGGCATGGTGGTGCAGTTTGATCCTGCATTCAGGTCTGTGTGGAGTTTCACATGATCCCCTAATGTCCACATGGGCTTCATGTGGATTCTTCTGTTTCCTCCCAAAAGCACGCCGGCATGTAGACAGGTGACTCTAAATTGGCCCTAGGTATGAATGAATGCATCCCATCCAGGGTGTATTCATGCCTTGTGCCCAGTGTTTCCTGGGAGATACTCTGAAGCTGCAGCCCTGATCAGGATTAATAAATGAATGTAAGCCCTAAGAAGTAGCATTTAACATCATACGGCAACATAAACAGCACTGATACGGATGCTCAGGGCACAAATCCTTCGTCTGTTGCCAGACGAAGTCAGTTCTGAAGCTGTCGCTCTATCACTCAACACAGCCATTTGTGGCAAATCTCTTTTACACTTGATTTCTTCTTCTTTCTTCACTCTGTGAATTGTGAGATTTATTTCCAAAACTTGTTCATTTCGGCGCTTTTTCTTCCAAGTCATGTCAAGCTTCCGTGAAAAAAGGTGAAAAAAAAAAGCAGGCAAAAATGCAAAAACAAACAAAAAAATTATTATTATTATTATTATTATTATTATTATTATTATTATTATTATTATTATTATTATTATTATTATTATGGGGAAGTTTAGTTGAAATTTGACACCTGATACTGAAAGAAATATGCAAATATCTGGACATTTGTTTTATTGATCATCTTACATGTGGATAATGGATCCAGGAGCACAAGCATCACATATGGCTCCATTTATCTCCACTGGATTCAAGCTCAATCAGCAGTTTCTTTTACAATCATGCCGTGCTAACAAGATGTATGCTGTCCTTAATTTTCTGAAAAGGTACATGGTGTGTGTGTGTGTGTGTGTGTGTGTGTGTGTGTGTGTGTGTGTGTGCACTGTAAATTGGCCCTGGTGTTGCTGAGAGTAAGCAATTACTGACAATACACAGTGGTGCCTGACTACGGGAAGGCCACAGAGACCTCAAATAATCTTGAAGCAGTGTTTGTGTGGCTTAAAGAATTGTTTCTGTTCGGCTTCTCTGAGATCTGTAAAAGTCAATTAGGTAATGTAAAATATATTTACGTTTAATGAATCAACTTTTACTTCATTGCTTTAACATTAAAAAAGTTGAGCATTATTATTTTTCATTAAATAATGAATCAAATAAGACAAATAATAAACACTTACCACAAACTACAGGGCTTAGAAGCTGATATTTTGTATATACTGTATGAATTCTATACGACATGTCTCACCTTAAATAAACTTCTTTATATTTTCCTGCGGTGTATTTAAAAATATATATTTGCCTATTTTTATTTTGTTTTAAACTTGCCTAAGATTTGACTTTAAAAACCTATGATGCGACATTAAAGGTTTAAAAGAAACAGAAGCATAAATAAAAATCTCAAATATTCAAATCTTAAAAATACACATTTTATGTAGATTAGGCTAAAAGATGAAGGAATCCAGGAATAGTTTGCTTTAGGTACCTAAAATATACCTAAAATAGATGCTTTAGTGTGAGTAAATGAATAAAAACTTTTTTATATTCTACTCACATAGCTAGTTTTCTACAGTGATGTAAATGTTTGATACTTAAATGTGTAAATTCCCAGTTTAGTTATTTAGATAACATTCTAGGTAGTTAGGCAACATTAATGCTTGCGGCTAATCATTAGCCGCTAACAACCAAAGTTATCTGCTTATTAGGAATTTAGTTATTACAGTAGAACAAAACATTTAGATGCATTTATCCCAATACAGGTGATATTTTGCATTTTCACTCCATTTAAATCTACTCCACATTTCTTTTTTCATGAACACAAGCATTCACACTCGCAATCGCACCTATGAGCCAATTAACTTAACTCACATGTTTTTGGACCGTGGGAGGAAACCCGGAAGAAATCCACGCATAAACTGTGCATTTTTGAAACTTGAATTTTTGATATATTTTTTTTCAGACTTCTGTTTCTTTTTACTTAAAAAAAAATTGGCAAAACATACATTTATTTGTTTTGCTTACAAAAAATATATATTTCAAATATACAAAATTCAGATTTAAATACTTCCAAACACTTCAGTTATGGTTATCATCTCTTCTCCCACCCCCTTTCTCCACCCTTTCAGTCTTTTTCCAGCAAATTCATCCATGCCTTAATTAAGCTCCTCTCTTTATCTCGCTTCACTTCTCTCGTTATTCTCGATAAGAACAGGGCCGGGGATTATATTCGACTGCGGGAAGGCGTTCACTCTTGCACCACTTGTCCTCAGAAAGGAGTCAAGCGAGTGCACCAGAGTTCCCCTGAAAAACGAGACTCGACTCTTCATCTCGTGTTCAATTTCAGGCCTGAGATCACCTGCACTTAAACCGGGAGAGTGAAACAATGCCTGGCTTCCACACAACTTGAGTTAAGAGAAAGTCAACTCAGGCGAATATTTAGAAAGAAGGCTAGGGCCAACAGTGTCCTTAAAGGCATATTTTTCTTTCCAGAGGAATTTTTCATATGCTTTCTTCTTGTGACTTTGTGAATCTCAGTGTTATACTTGTAAATATGTACGCCTGCCATACCAGTTACAGACAAAGGCAGACATTCCACTTGCTTACCTTTTTAAATTTGAAATGTAGAGTTTATTAAATTACTGTCATGGGACAGTACTGTCATGCATAACAAATAAACTTAATGACATCACCACAACCCATTTAGCTATACTAATAATTGCTCTGTGCACTGTTGCCAGCCTGCCAGCATGCATACATATGTGTTCGAGTGGGTCTAGCTCGCCTCCAGGTGCTAATGCTCCTAGCTAATGCGCATACGGGGGCTGGAGTTGGAATTCATCCCTTTTTCCCTCCTCTCTGCTGGGTCAGTTTTTGTTTTTTTCCACTTAGACTGGTGGGTCTGTGTAGGTTTCTATAGCATTATGGCATCCTGTTCTATTCTGAACCTGCTTCGTTAGCTGGATCTGCTAACACACAGCACTGGGATGAGAGCTGGTTTCCTCCACATTAAGTACCCCTTATTTTCTTCACCAGTCACTTATTCCATGGCATTCTTTCCACTCAGAGTTTCCATATCTCTTGCCATCTGGCTGACTACCAGGCCTGGGGCTACATACTGCTAGTATGTTCACCCCCCACCAGGGCACATGCTGACCTTTGTTTCAACACTCTGGAAGCTGAAGTCAGGCACCAAGTCTATGCTCTCTGTCTCTGTGCAGGATTCAGAATCACAAAACCAGCATGGACAAACAGACCAACCACCATGTCATTCTTTTACCAGTTTACCAAATCCGTGGACATGCTCTCAGGCATGTGAGGTCTGAACACCTTCCATTCACCAATGGAATGTGCCATAAATAGCATCCCAGGTTTACAGCCAAAAATATTGCTAATATTGGGCAGCACTAAGTCAGATCAGTGGGTCCTCCATCAGATCAGTAGGTCTTATAGTTGGTGCCCAACGTTCTCAGGGGTCAGGCCCTCGTCGATATCAGTCCTCAACATGCTCTGTTCCCTCTTGGTCAGAGGCATGATCAAAAAGGTAGACCTTGTAAATTCAAAATAATGGCTTCTACTCTGCGTACTTTTCCAATCAGTATAACTACAAGATAATTCCATTGATTAAAGGATTTGACTGAGGTAGCCGGGGAAACAAGGCATAAGGCAAATTCCCATCAGTTAACTCATTAAACACACACCTTCCCTGCCAAAAACACTGACTCTAAAGTCAAAGCTGTAGGTGTAATTAATAAAGTGTCCAGTGACTGTGTATTTAAAGGACACTTCAGCAAAAATGCTAATTCCTTAATAATCTGTGCAAGCTTGCAGTCCTTTTAGACCCTAATCATACGAACTCATTCTCTGGGGAATAATTCACTGTTAGGCATGTAAGCATGTTGTTTATTTTCTCCACTTGTGGAGTCAGCAGTTAATAATGAGAAGTTGATGAAGACAAAAGAGCACCAGGACTGAACTGGAAAAACATCCCCAGCATTCAAAGCAGTATGTACTCGCTTTTCCTCATTCTAAATGTACTGTTTGTGTGCTATGAGAGACTGAGAGAAAATGGTCTTGAATATCCCCCTGAGTTTCAATTACTTCTTACCTCTGTCAGGGTTGGAAGTATTGCCCTGGGTCCAGAGGTGAGACCATAATGATAATGAGCTGTTGGACACACACACACACACACACACACACACAATTTGTTATTGGGCGAAATTCAAAATGGAATAGGAAAGGAAAAGGAATTCAGAATAGGTATGCTCCGAAAAGGAATCACATCAAGCAAATGCAATCTTTTAAGGCATTCCTGAATTTTAGCTTCTCCACTTTTCATACAGATCTTCTGGATTTGTGCAAAACCAGTAATACATGAAGAACCCAGCTGAGGCAAAAATGCTGAAACAGCACTTCAGTGTTTTTGCACTTCAGCTCCCTATAACCTATGACCCACTTCTGATGTTCTTTAATGCCGTTTCATGTTTGCAGTCAATAACTGCAAATGACATTGTGACTTGTTATGTGGGTGATAACGAGTGATAAAGAAATTCAGCTTAAGCCATGCACAACGCATTTCTGAGTATGGACAACGGTCTCACATTTACGCAGTTTGCTTGGCTCACACTGTATAAAATGAAACAAAATTTAAATAAGGGTTAAGGGGTGAGGTTAGCATTCACACATTTGTTTTACATAGGAATTCAAAGGAACAAAATCCAACCACATCACGTTTCATTTAAAATTTTAATTTGTAATTTGTAATTTTTCACGAGATATGATTAGTATCTATTATGGTATTGGAATTGTCTCTGTGGGTATGATATTGTGTTATAAAATGTAGTTAGTTCCTGGTATCATTTACATTATAGCAGATACATATAAACAGCTGTTTCCTTTCCAACCTATTTTTCACTCTCAAAAAAACCCAATTTTGCATATACAATTGCAGCATGTCATAGCGGAGACTCGTAGCAAAAAATACGAAATAAATGTTTCCTCCCATATAAATCATAGCACATATTTTTTTATCTGTTTAGGTGGAGAGTCTCCCATACAAGCCCCGTACAAATTACTATAGAAATGATATAAAATATTCTAAAAAGTGCTTTAATGTAAACCTGTGATTTGCCTTATAACTGAGGTAGACTGTCAGAGCCATGGTTTAAAGTATATTATGATTCATGGAATATAAGAAAGAAAGTACTCTGTATATGCACTGATAACTGGGTACTGGCAGCTATGTGGTAGAGTTCCTTTGCTTATAAACTGAAAGATGGAAATTCCAATCCAAAGACTTCCAGGTGGTTGTGTTTATTATTAAAAATATGTGGACTGAGCATAAAGTCAGATTTGTACCAGGAAACACACACATTTAATAGAACTTTATTAATTCTGCAAAGGAGAGTGGTCAAATATCTAACCAGAAGTCTGCCATCTGGTCAAGGTGAAACTTACTAAGGGACATTTAACCAAATATTAGGTGTGCTATATGTATATTATGTGTTGATTTCAGAAAACCAAGAATAAATTCAAACTTGAGCACCAAATTCTTGTTTTTCTATTACAGATGTATGTAGTTCAATCATTATTCCCCCAGAAAAAAAAGAGTTCAAAGTTCAAAGAAATCATTGAAAGACCAATATTGCCATGGCATTCATGTCCATGAAGACTGTATGTCAACTTCTGACCTGAACTGTAGCTATAACAATAGCCTTATGGCATGTGGGACAAATCCATCTAATCCATCTTACATATCACCATGAACAGGATATTGAATTTGCAGCATATGCAAGTCAGAGAGGAAATATATGATGTGCAATAAGAAAAAAATCTTTCAATTGATTCTCCTCTTATATCAAGAAAATGTTTCCGCGATATGATTGTTGTTTTATAACAGGATCCTTATACATTATTTAAAATCTCTTTTACGGTTTAAACTGCAGGACCCCGCAATACTTCAGGTGTAGTCTTAAAGGAATAGTTTACGCATAGTGCATGAACTAAACACACATGCATCAGCACTATCCAAAGCAAAGCCATTTTGCAGGTGTGTTAAGGTTGTGTATTGTATTTCTTTCATTACACTGGATTCCTAGTGACTTTTGAGTGCTCCCTTCTGTGCATTATGTAAAGAGATGCATCTATTGAGTTGGGTTACATAAGCCTTTCCCTGGAGAAGAATGGGCCAAATCATTGCGCCCTGTTAGTTAGATTTAAATTGCACACACGGCTTCATGCATAGATCAGGTGCATGCAGAATAGGATTAACTTTGTGGTGAAGGATGGCCTGGAGCAACATTAACACAGATTTTTTATGTTGGTGAATTTGTCACTTTGATAACTAAATTTGATTGCTGATTGCATCTATGGAAAAATCATGTTTATTGCTTATCTCTTTTGCTCGTTAGTATTTGATGTGTGTAATTAAGACTGTGATTTAGATCAGCGCTCAACTCTGGGCCACTTTTGGGACACATTGGTCTCAGGACTACAAAAAGAGTCTTGCTATATAAGGAATAAAACACTTGGGGGCGTGCTGTTATAGGAAGATGATCAGTGACAGTCTGGTGTAATGTGGGCTGACATTATTGATATACTGTATATCAATCACTCACGTTATAGCAGCTATAAACAGCCATTAACTCACCAGCCTCTCTTTTTTTCCCTTTCTTCCTATAGTTACTCAGAAAAAAACCCCTGTCACCTTCACTGTTTCAGAGAAAAAATGGAAAGCACAGTCTCCTCTGTCCTCAGACTTTCCTGTGGTGGATAACTTTACAATTGCTACTACTAAGTGCTGACAGTGGAGACTCTTTTTCATAATTGTTAAATATACATCTCCTTAAAGACAAGGTCAGCATATCAGTAGGTTTGATTTTCCTTTATTAAATAACACAATTTACTTCACTGTAGTTTAGGCAAAGACTATATCATTTATTGCTGAACTTTTAAGGGTTTTCTTAGAGGAGAAAAACCGACGAACTCATGAGGACATGAGCAATTAAAATGCATTTTAAACGAAATGCTATGTTCTTTCCAGAAATGAACTATCATAACACAGTCGTCTCTGTGGTCTATTAGTATCCACTAGGCTCTGCTGAAAACTAAAAAAGTTCCATGTGTTTTTTTATAGTTCGTGTCTGCCATTGCGCCATCAATTTGGCCATCCATGCAACCCTGTGCCGCGTCAAGTATAAACCAGCCTTATTTTCTCTCAGCCATAAACTACTGTTTTTTTTCTTGCATTTTTCTTTCAATTCCCTCCCTGGATTTCATCTTTTGTTGACCATTTATCATCCAGAAAACCCTATTAGGTAGAAAGAAGACAGGGTGCTGTCTCTATGTATTTTTCTTTCTCTCTATCCCGGATGATGTCCAGCACCAATTCTAACACCAAAGTCAGCTGAATATTGGGATCAGACACAGCTGTCCAAACCTGTTCTTCTTCTAGTCTTCTCCTCATAATTGTACCATGTGATTATTGAGCTAGCAGCATGGTGGTATGCAGTAATGCTACTATATTAAAACGATTTGTTACAGTACAGGTTGCTGTGTTGAGTAGGATGCTAGTCACCTTTTGGTCCTGAGAGGGAATGCTTGTGATGTTTCATTACATGCTTACATACATGTTTAAATACCTTTATTTGTCCATGCCAGTTTGATTTTTTTATCTTACTACATTAGATAACACTGTTACTGACATACTAACATCTCTTATTTAGGTGTTCTATTAATACTATTGGTTTAGTCTGTTAGTATTTGCTTCTACAATGTACTTAATTACATAATGTTATTACTGATGTGCTGTACATGGTCCATTAGTATTACATATAATAATATTACTATATGTAATATAGTATTTACACAAAGTATACATATAGTATTTACATATGCCACTTCTTTCTCGCTCACACTTATTTAATTCATGATTTTACTCCATCCCATTCAAACTCCACCACTTTATAAATCACTCCACACTTATTTAAACTATTTACTTACCATTATTTACTTTTATATGCCATCATTTACCAATGTCATCCAGTGCTTACCCCATTATTTATTTATATGTGACCCGTCACATCAAATCAGCTATTAAGTCGCATTTTGGGTGATTTGAGTTCTACATATTTCCAGATTCCCGGCTCAAAAAGCTCCATTTTGATACCAAGTTTATTACTGTATCATGTCTATATGTTAACATAGCAACAGCGCAGGTTTGTTTACAAGGAGGGAGACGGAAAACTCTGTCGGAGTCTTATTTTTATAATATTCAAATGAAGATTCCGTGGTGTAATACGGAAGACGGAATCCTCAGCCTCATTTTGACACCAGCATTTCCCTGCTACTCCTAAAAATAACTTTGGAGCAGTGTGGATTTATAGTGAAGAAATACAGGTTTTTCTGTAAAAACTGCAGTAACCAGCTTGGATAATGTTCATTAAAGTGGTTTAAAACAATGTTTAGGATTAAAATTAAGGTAATTTAGGATTACCTTATAGAATTCCTTTCGGATACCTTATAGGATAATAGGATTAAAATTAAGGTAATATAAGGTACTGATCAACCAATTTTTGCCAAAATCGAAGATTTGAACAATTTCATCTAGCACACATTATTGACTATAGTGCAAAACTAAACCGTGCAACCTAACACCTGACTTGATATGACAGGTCACATATATTCTATTTGGTATTCAATGACTTACTTTTATACTCCGTTACTTACTCCATCATTTACTCACAGCATTCAGTACTTATTCCATATAGTTTTATACTCCATTACCTAAATACACCATTATGTTCTTACTTATTTTACTTCATCTATAAGTTAATTACATTCACCACAACTCCACTGCGTTCATTCTCCACCATTTTCTACTCCATAATTTTATTACCTCATTATACACACGCTCAATCCATGTCTTATTAACTGAGCCCATTCCTTACTCCATGATTTTATTACTCCTTTAAACACTCATGCCATTATTCGCTTTGTTAGTCCATTACTTACTTACCTAATGATTTACTAACATCATTCAATACTTACACCATTGCTTATACATGTGCTCCATTTTTTATCCTATTATTTAGTTGTATACTCTATTACTTACTTAATTTGTCATTTACTAACATTATTTAATACATGCTTACTTACAATACCTACATTGCTAATTGAGCTTGTACATTGGATTTAAACTGCATAGAGAGAGGGGCTAGACCTTGTCAGTGTCCCTACTTAGATATCTAGCTCACCAAGGAGATGCCAAATACATGAATAATTACAATTCAACGGAGCACTTCCAAAATCCTATTATTCACATTTCACAAAGGAAACTGTTCAGAATGCAACGCATATGAGCCCCAAGGGCGGCTGATTAAAATCTTTTGATGGTTGAATTCATATAAATGGATACATCGATTTCAAAAGAGTCAGAGTATAATAATACCTGCAAAAATAGATAACACTGTTTTGAGGGGAAATAAACCTGATCATTGATCCTTATTCCCCTCTTTCCAGTGTATTTCTTCCAAAATCGGTTCAAATCTTTTCCCCTCAAATCTGTCGAGTACTTTGACTCAGTACAGGCCAAGAGTTTGGAGCCAACACTAACTTTTTAAGAAACAAGAGATAGCAAGTGATATCCAAGATAATATGCTTATTACAACCTGATGTAAGGAGACATTCGTGGAAGCACAACATGTCTGCCAGGCCATTGCATAATACAGCCTCTTTTAAGATCACCTGAACCTTTGTTTGATTCACGTGTCTGATTACTTATCTGCTCTTCTGGTTGGTCTGTCCTGATTCTGTCAATTTAACTTGCACAGAGAGATTATTGGGTTTCGGTCAAGTTTATATGAATGAAGTCATAAGAAAATATATATCCACTAGCTGTCAATAACCCTAACCTTCCTCTTAACTCTGTGTTGTGTGAAATGGAAGTGGAATTTGCAAGTACGAGACGATGTTGTTGACTCAAATTCAGATTCAAGTGTTAAGACAATGTAAGACACTGTAAAACAATCAACAAAGAACTTTTCTGTAACATTTCTTAATTTAGATAGTCCAGTATAGACACTGTAAAAACACACTCATTAACCAGCCTATAAGGTAAAGTAAATCCAAATTAACTCAATTTGAAAATGTGATAGGTATAAAGAGAAAGAAAAAATGCACAAGCTGATAATCCATAGCAAGGGTAATCAACTGGTGGACCACAGTCTAGATTGGACCCAGCAGCCACATGCCAAAATCTAGTGGAAAGCCTTCCCAGAAGAGGGAAGTATTATTATAATAATTATAATGCCTAGTATAACAACAAAGGGACTAAACCTGGAATGAGACATTCAAAATGCACATATGGATGTGATGGTCAGGTGTCTGCAAACCTTTGGCCATATAGTGTATTGTTTAGAACTAGTTTACAGGCTGGTTGACAATGGTAACCTGACAGGATGGTCTCAAGATGGTTTGTAGGCAGTCTAGAGTGGATGATATCTTTGTATCTATATCTATTATTTCTATATCTATATCTTTGTATCTATTCCTATCTTATCTCAACAATAAACACCAATGTCAACAACATTACATACATGTTTTAATCCATAGTTGTAGGAACAGTGACAACTTCTTGAGCATCTAAATCAAATTGAGATTGCCGGTAAGGTTAAAACACACACCCCAAAAAATGGGACTCTTCAGGGGCCACATCATTGTTAATTTTGTCAGTTAAATCCTTGCCAGATGGAGGAACTCCAGCCTGAGCTCTTACCACACACCAGCAACAAAACACCTGATTAATATGGGAACCCTGTAGTGGCCGTGTGCTGTGCCAAAAAAAAAAAAAAAAAAATACCTTGCTGTTTTTTTCTATACTGGATCTTTGTTTAGCAGAAATGTCAAAATGGAAATTCAATCAGAGATTCATGGCGGGCAGCTAACTCAGAAGGCACATTCAATTAGACTGAAAATTCTTTAGGGTCAGACAAAGAAAAGGCAAGCTCAATTTGTGATGATTGCTGGGGAGCCATCAGGCATTGAGACAATACCAAATTTTGGAGGCAAGGAGAGATAGACATTTCTTTGCTACGTTATATGTTATGCAACATGACATACAGAAGAGATGTGACATTATCTCGTTCTGTTTTCCAAATGGCTGTGTGTGGCCCGAATGTATGTGCTGTTGAATCCACACTCAAGAAATCTAGAGATAATGGTCTGGCTGATCTTCGTGTTACGCCATTGACTACATCTTTAATCACAATCCAATCTGTTCTGTCAGAACCCTGCCATTCACCTGGATTATCAGCTCCTTTCTTTCCTCTCACTGACACCTAACCTTCCTTTATCTGTGGTTGAACTGTCAGAGTCTCACAGATTCCCCGCAGAGCTAACTCCCTGACAGCTCCATCGCAGACCAGAGTCCCGTATCAAACGGCACAGAGGGGTTCCTTACAAATGAAGAGAGGAATACAGAACAGAGAAGGTCTTTATGATACTTTAGTTTTCTTCTAATCTCTTTTTCATTTCACTGTACTAGGGCTGATAAAGAAACCCCATGATCACAGTTCAGCAAAAGAATTTTAATTTCGAATATCTTTTGTTAATTACACCTTACGCTCACAGTTACATTTATGCATTATTCACTCTCGTTTTCTTTGTGTGTTGGTGTATGGAAGAGCCAAGCGTGTCTGTACGTGCATGTGTGTGTGTGTGTGTGTGTGTGTCCTAGTGCATTCAGTACAGGTTGTTCAGTCTGCATTTTCTTCATCCAGTGAGTCCTATATTTAACTCAGTTCCCAATTCTGTATCCCCCTTAAAAACTTCACTAGTGCCTGTTCCTTTAATAAGATTCATAGTGTATAACCATTGCATAACCTCATACTAATCTTTTTTCCTTCACTGTAAATTATCTTATGAAGGCTGAGTTATAATCAGCACATATTCAGGTCCATATTCAGTACCGCACCCTGTGTATCCTGCACCTTTCTTCTCATCAGTCTCTTCTGACCTACTTTCTTTGATCTGAAGGAGGTTCCCTGAGGCTGCTTCAGAACCATGGACAGTTCCCCAGCCGAGACAGTTTCCTCCATTACAGTTTGTTATCCTCCCAGGCTTCTGAGTCGAACATCCGTCCATCTCACTTCGCTTCAGAACGAGGGCTGAGATTAGTGTGCTTTGCCAACTGGGAGCCTGTTTGTGGAGTTCCAAATTTAGATCCTGTAGATGGAATCTAAAGCAGTAAAAGGTGGTTTGGGATGCTCACATCTCACATCCGTCTCTATTCTGAAATCCACACGTCTCAATGGGCAGTGATGAATCTCTTTGTTTATCCTCAAACTGAGCAAATTTGCTTCTTTAATCTCCATTAAAGTATAATAGGGCATATGAACTTGTTTTCTCCACATCGTTATTTTTACATGGGACTCTTTAAAAACTCTTCATTTCCAATGCCGAAAGCTTTTTTTCTGAGGGAAGCTAATGCACTGTATCCCGGTGTGTTTAGCACACAATGCAGAAGTACATTAACATTTGTCAGTATGCTTCAGAATATGGAAGTGCTTTTATTGCAAATCCATTGAGGATATTCCCAGATCATGCCAGAGCAATTTTTTTATATAGGTTCTCACTTAAATCTCTACATTGTTGCGCGCACACACATATACTGGTACACACTGGCAGATTCTTTCAGTGGCACTGGCACACCCATTCACTATCCTATAACCAAGATAAGTCTGAATAAAACATGAGAGCCAGCCCATGTTTAGACTCACACAAATGTACCCATGCTTTCTATTCTCTCTCTCTCTCTCTCTCTCTCTCTCGTTTTCTTTCTCCTCCCCAACTCATCTCTTATCACTCTCAGTTCTCTCAGCTTCTCCCTTCCTCCCTTTTCCTTGGTGGTTTAAAAAAAGTGAGCGGCCAATTGTGCACGTGGATGCAAAGCTTTCCCCAGAGTGTGGACCACATCAGAGAGAGAGAGAGAGAGAGCGAGAGAAATAGAGCAAGAGCCACCCAGACTGAGAAGCAAGAAACAGAGAAAGAAAATGTGGAAGAACTGAATAAGAGAGAAGGAAGGACAAAATTGAAAGGTAGTAGTTGCTCTCACCCAGGTGGCTCAGCTTTGACATGACTCTCCGGCGCTCCACACGGCCACTCATCTGCTCATCTCGGAGCTGCGCTCCCATTAAAGTGGTTCTGGAGTGCCATGCGCCTCCATCCCCCTCCCACTAGCACATGGAGAGCCCTCTTCCTGGAATATGGAGGATTTTAGCAATATTAGGAGTCTTAGCCCAGAGGAAGGTAAGCATACTTGATATTTTACCAATTTTATAGACACAACCCCAAGAGAAAAAGACACAAATAAAGATAAAAGACGAAGTGGATTGTTGACTGTAGGTGAGATCAGATGGTTGAGTATTCCTAGACATCCATTCTATAGACATTTCTTCAAGAAATATGCGTGTTTTTTTTCCTTCTGGCATTGTTGTGCTTCTCTTTTTTGGTTCCTTGTGTGATAATGTTGTGTGCAAGAGGGCTATTCTGCATACAGTGCGGAGGAGAAAGTATTGTGTTGGCTTTGTTTGCGGAGGGAAGCTTAACACCATCCCACTCGGAGTGCGAGTGAGACAGGCTGCTCGTTAAAGTAGTTATTAAAGGAGTTTCCTAAAGAATTAGGATGATCTGCGCCTGAAGATGTGAAGTAGATTTAAATGGAGTCTTTGGATTAGTAACCGCAAAATATGCTTCCAGGCAAAACAATTAGTAGAAATTTAAAGTTTATACATATAGTTTATGCCACATGGTTTTAAAGTGAGGACCAAGGACCTCCAGGGGGCTGTGAAGCATAGCCAAAGGGTCTGCTTTTTTTTTTTTTCTTACAGTGATGGAAATTACAACCCATATTGTCAAAACTATTATATTTATGATTGAGTTGAAACAGTTTTTAGCCTGTTTGACTGCTCAATGGAACAGAATGGGTTTAATCAAAACTCGGCTCATAAACGTCATTTTGAATTTACTGACAATTATAAATAAAATGTGTTCTGTCAGAAAATTCAGGAATTAATAAATCTCTGGCTCCAATAAATATCCAAAATATTATTGTATCTGTATTTCAGCCTAATGTTTTAATCTTCTCTCTAACCCCTGTATTTTAATAGATTTACTTATTTATCAATTAATATTTCTTAAATCAATATTATATATTTTAATACATCTTTTGGTTCAGGTGAAGCACTTAAAATTTTTTTATCACATTTTATCTTCAGAATTCAACAAATAACTGTATTTTCAGCAATAAAATGAAACTTAAGAGAAGTACCACAAGACGTTTTCTTGTTTTCTTGTGTGACTCTTCTCAAGGAAACATGATGGGACACTGCACTTGACGTACCGCTGATGTGATATGTAATCTCACCAAGCCCTATTGGTAATAAATCTTGTGGTGTTGTAAGTACTTGGGCTTTCAAGTGCACTTGGAAGGTCGTATTTGGTGAGAAAAGGTCATGTTTGGGGAGAAAATGTGGTTTCTGTCAAATGTTTAGTCGAAACATTTAACACGGTGATGTAAAAGTGCTGAAGAAAATAAAACCACTATAAAAAAAAAAGTCCAAGTATTTATCATTAGGCTTATTCGTTTATCACTGAACGTGCCTTAAGTAGCTTAAAACAGGAGCCTAGTGTGTATGCTGAATTTTTTTCAAAGGAACATTTTGTGAACTACATCAAACGTTGACTGTTGAGGATTAACACCAATCATACTGGCATATGGAGCTTTCATGAAGTAAACTTTTGTAGCATCTTGATACTTTTAGTTCTTACATTTGAGAATGCTTAATGCATGACTAGTTTGTTTACTATTAAATAATGCAGCATTTAATAATTTTTAATCATTTTATTTGCAATAAACTATTCTCCATGCAATGTAATCTGTTTACTGTAAGCCTTGGTTGCTAAGACACATAATGGGCATACTGTATATTAGGGTATTCTATGGACAAAGCAATGGCGTAAGTGTAATGGTTTTATTGGTTTGAAACCTATCATATGAATGATGCAGTCACATGTGTGTACAAAGAGAGGATTTTAAAACAGCTTCGAACGCAGCTCAGCCAATCACATTTCAAAAATTAAAAAATCCGTTTCATGACATGCCTTTTAGACTCTACTGAATAATTGAATAATCAGAACACATGAGCTCCAGCACACTAGCACATCTGCATTTCAAAACAATGAGGGATGTTTGGTTTTCATGGATTTTGCCATTGATCCTTTTTCAGCACCTGACAAGACTACCCAGCATTCTGTTTTCATGTCTGGCATTACAGCCCGGCATCAGCCAGTTAAGTGAAAATAGGTATTGATTTGAGATTCTCATCCCTGTTTTAATTCCTGTCTTTCAAGATAACTAAGTGCAGGTGAGACAGCCTACTCATTAAAGCAGATATAAAGTAAACATGAGGCTCTGTTGCTGAGGATGTGAGTAGATTTATCTATTGATTACTACAAGCCACTGTTTCCTCCAGGCAAAATATGTTTGCATGTAAAATAGTCACTTAAGATTCAGTATAGGGAAACACATCAATATGTGGTTTGCACTTTATTTTAGGGTTTAACTTAGTTCTTCATGGTTACAAACGCAGGACGTGACGGTTTCGTTTTTATAATATGAATCTAATGAATATTTCCTGATTGTATCTCTGGGTGGATTGTATTTCGATGACCTGCAGTGCTGAAAATTGCAATTCAGGTGAATGTTACTGGCAATGAAATACATATTTACTAGAACTGAATCACAGCCAGTACAGATCAATCAATAGTAAATGTCTGGCAGTTTTTATCAGCACACGCACACACAAACCGATTTTATATCCACTGACATTTGTACTACTGTAGTTAATGATTGACATACCTACACCTAACCCTAATTTTTTTATTGAACTTTTTTTTTTTTTTTTTTTTGGAAAAGCACATTTTGTCTTGCAAGAACCAGCCAAATATCCTCACACTTTCCAAACCCTGATGTATCGAGTCATTATGGCCACAATTAGTCCTCACAAACGACTCACAAACATCTACCAAACCATGTCCTCCTACGTTCACTATCCTAAAAGTGACCTGGAAAACTTTACATCACAAAACAGCCTAAGTTTATCCTTTATAATAGGCATTTATTTGGACTCTTGCTAAGTTCCCGTTGTGCTTTGGCATGTTTCCAAATTCAAACACAAATGCATTCAACATGAAATTATTCTGATTACGGCACCCCCACTGGACGCTATTATTCATTTCCAAGAACTACTTTTTTTTTTGTGTGTGTGTGAAAGGCCTCCTGTGAGGTGAGAAACCTTCAACTCAGACACAGAAGAAGGCATTAAGACATTACACAGAAGGCAAAGAATCATTAATATTACAGTTGAGACTGCATTTTGACTGCAATTCCTCTTGTTTTCTTCTCAGAAAATGACGATGAATCATTTGCGGCAGTGAATGGAAGTGTCCACAGATTTGATTGGCTTTATAATCACAACAATATTTCGGCTTTAGTCAGTTTTATAGTACAGCTTAGTCAGCGCTATAGGGCAATCAGAATTAAGCATTTCTGCCACGAAGAGAGAAATGTGCTTGTATTGAAAATCCACAGTGCACAAACCCATTTCAATAAGTGCACAAAAGGGTATTGGTGGAAAATATATGGAGAAACTCCATGCTTCGGTGAAAGTATTGGTAATGTGTCAACGTCTTACTCAATACAAAATATCCAGCCAAAAATGGACTTAAGTGAAAGTACTTGTCTACTTATCTAAATCTATTTCATGATATTCATTTTAAAGCAACAACGCATCGTTCAATCCCTGTAAGTTTGCAGGTGATATGCATGATTAATTCTATATTGTTTGTAAGTAAAAGTAAAATATCATGTAAATACCCCATATTTATCATTAGCTAGTATTTGACTCCTTGCCCAGCCAATTCATTTTAGCTGCTAGAATCAATGCTGATTTAACCTGGTGTTAGCAAGGAAAACACCAGGTAAAATGTAGCCAATTAATGTTAGCAAAAAGACAAATCTTACATCAACTGCGAGATAAAAGGAGACCCCTCATCTTATACAAGTCTTTGTTTAGTCCAGGATGCTAAAATATTTCACTGAGGTAGGTCCAGGGGTGCTAATCCTTAAGTTTGACAATGCAATCTGATGGCTTACCAAACTCCACATGGATAGCTATAGCATTAACTACACGGTGTAGCATGAAAGGTCTCAGTAAAAATGTAAAGAGTAAAAAGTAGGGTTTTTTTCTTTCATTGGAAATGTTTTTAATAGTACAAATATTCAATTTCAGGTATAAATATGCCAATAGAATACTTACGTAGAGTAACATGGTGTGATACCATTACCAACTGTTATACTTTTTAAAGATGATAACATTGAGTGCTATAAGACCAAAGCAGCAGTAAAGATAAATGCTTTGACCACGGAAACTGCTAGAATATATTAAACCGTATGCTTGGTTAAGGGGATTGCTCTTAGACTTCAGCAAGGACTGCTGCTATAATTGGGCTACCCCCGTCTTTTAAAGATGTCCACGTCAGATTATTTTTCCAATATTTCTCCCATAAATGGCTTTTATAACAAAAAAAGTGATTGATTAAAAAAAAATTAGGTCCATTTTATCATCTTGTCCACATTTATATTTTAATACTCTGAAGAGATATCAGCTGTGGCCTTGAAAATTGCCAAATTAGCATTTCAAATGTGTTTCAGAAGTGTTCACCCCAGCCATCTCAGTCAAATAAAACTTAGTATTTGATTATGCAATCTGTAGAAACGGGCCTGACTTTGCCTTCCTGTTTTTTGTTCTGTTTTTATTGACAAGACCTGGACAGACTGAAACTTACCTCATCAGAAATTCATCTCTTGAAGCATATCTGAGACCAGGGACAGTATGCTACAGAATACTAATGTGTAGTTTGACAGCTCTGTTGCATTGTGAGCCAATCTGCACTTCAAGAAGTCAAGGAGAGTTTCATCACTTGGGGCCAGCGCCGTACAGTATTTTAGAAGTATTTTAGAAGAGGGTGTGATGAAGTGAGTATAATCATCTGAATTAAAGTGGAAGGAATAGGAAAACTCGACAGCTCACTTCCAGTCAGATGCAAATTTGCTCAAGTAGCAGCTGCACTTTTGGTCAGTGCAGCTCAATTACAACTTGAAGTGAGGAGATTGGTGTTAAAGGTGCTAAAGTTTTAACATTTAGCAATCCTCTTTACACACTCAGCTAAATTATTTAGAAAACTTGGCAGTTTCATAGAAGCATCACGGTACAAAGTTAAAAGTGGAACATTTTGGCGGAGACAAAAACTATTTTATACCAGCTCGAATGACTCTATCAACTAAGACTGTATTTTTTTTTCTTCGGAGCATAGCAAGTAATGGATATTTATGCCTGCTCATTAGCTTCATAACTTTCACGAGTCATCAAGAGTAGAATAGGTCTATGTTTAAGAATTTAAAATACACCACATATCAGGCCAAATTATTTAAAATGGTTGACTTTACTGAGGCAATCTCAGAAGTTTTCATTATGCTAACTGCTGCTATGTTTCCCCTACTTGCTAACTGGGTTAGCCTTGTATTGTCAGTGTAAATTTGAGAATAGGCCTGTATATAAATATCTAAAATACGCTATATATTGAAATGTCAGGTAAAATGGTTCAAGATGTCTGATTTTACTGAGGCAAGTATGGATAAATTAGTGTGTAGTTTTCATGATAAAGTGTTGCTAAGATTCTGCAACATGCTAGCTGCATTGACCTTGCAGTGTCAGCATCAATTTGAAGAAGCACACCACAAGAGATTAAACTCTCGGCTTTTCATGTACATTTCAAATAGAACGCACGTGTAAACTGTGTAAAATTCCCCCAAACCACTGCTGTAAGTGTCAGAACCTGCCCTAGCTGTTAATGCTAATCTGGTGCTCTGAGGTAGGCTCTTCACTATGCTAAAACACACAAGTAGCTGTTATAGCTTTTGAGAGCTGCTCGCTCTCTCTGGTGTTTCATTAGCAAGACAGTGAAAGTAATTTGTCAGGGACAAACATGTCATTTAAAGGTCAGTCACACCACCTCCAGGATGAGACACAAATTACATCTGTTGCGTTTGGTGGATGCAACAAGACAACCTGAAGGAGAGGACTTAACCATGGAATTATGCATCCAGACACGTAAACTCAGCCCTTCTGGAAATACTTTCGATGGCTTTTTTGCAACAGTGTCCGGCTCCTAATTACCTCATGTAGAAACTGTTTTCACAGGAGCATCAACAGCTCTTGTCCCTGGCTTAAGCTTCAAATTAACATGGTGTCTCGCTCAGGTACGTGAATTGTAGGAGATGGAGAAGGTGCGTGACTCATTACGGTTGCCTTCCTACGGAGAAAGCTAGAGTTTCATTCCCTTAGTTTTGATACGTCCACCATTTGTCCCTGCCAGAGAGACTCTGGCTTAAAGGATGTTCTTTCTCTCTCAGTTTGCTTTTGTTCTTATTCTCTTTGCTCTCGCATTTATCGGGGTATCGTGTGCAGGAACACTTTATTCTTGCAACTCAGTGCTGCAAATGGGTCCCGTTAGTGCTTTGTCAGCAAAAGAAGACGGCTCTGCAAAGGAAAACTTGTGCTAGAACATTCTTAGGAGTACATGTAGACCAGGTTGCTATGCATTGCCTTAAAGTGTAACAGTACACTTAGTCTGGGGATCCATTTAACAGCGAAGTACAATGCATAATTAGATTTAAAGCAGCTTTTTGGCAGGAGGGGAAGTGTGACTTTAACAGGCAGCCCTAAATTAGGAATAAGATCACAGTTAAGAGTGTATTCCTCATTCTGGAGGCCAATATTCAACCATTTAAGCACAAAGGCAAACTGCGAATGTAGATCTGTGTTTAAGTGAATATTACTGTCCAAATAGTATACTTGTGGGTTTTTTTTTTTCCACACACATGCAACCTCACTAATAACATACAAAAGCAACAGATATTTGTTTCTCTGTTATTTAAGGTTCCTGTAAATCTCTATAAAAGATAAGTGCGTATGTGTTTGTTTTGAGTCTGTATATATGAGTGTGTATATGCATGCAAGTGCGGCTGCTGAGAGCTCTAGTCACAATGAGGCTTGTTCTGTGTGACATACTGGTACATTTTGACAGTCCACACAGCTTCCTCATGTTCCTGTGTATCACACACACACATGCACACTCACAGTTTTTCTGCACCAGTGTTAAACGATCCCCTGCAGAGTCACATTTAAGGCAGCAGGGTTAAATTAGATCAATTGACTCTCTGCAGGACTTTAATAAATACCAGGCATTTTACTGTGCCCTGGCCACACAGGTCCAGACATTACAGCGATGGTGCATTAGTCATCTTATTACACCAGCATGTGTTCCAGCCTGGACACAATAGTGAGTCAGTGTGCTAAAATGATTTTGTCTTGAGTTGTATGCAAGGTTTAGTATAGTAAACTCAGTATGGCATCCCAGTTCTCACAGGTGTTTTTAAAAGGGTTACATGTCACACTAATTATTGTCACACCTGCACTGCTTACTGGATCTCCTTATAAGTTATAAAAATATGTACAATTTAGAGTAGACAGTTGACCTAATCCACATGTCTTTGGACTGTGGGAGGAAACCAGAGTACCCAGAGGAAACGCACGCAGGCCACAAGGAGGCCCTTGAAAAGAAGGTCCCAGGAAGAACGACCCCAGAACTTCTTACTGTGAGGTGACAGTGCGACTTATTCATATATACATTTCCATATACGTATTCTCAGGGACAGATTACCAGCCAGGCCTACTGGGGACATGGCCAGGGGCTCTGGCCATTAGGGGGCCCTTGATAAGCATAGATTTAAATTGAATGATACAACCAATTGTCAATTATGCTAAGTCATGCTAATGTTAATTCATGCTAAAAAAAAAAAAAAGTTATTTATTCGCTGATGTTTTTGGTAAATCTTCAATAAGTGCATCAATGAAAAGTAAACTTAAAAAGGAAAGAGAAGCCAGAGATTATACATTTTTCCTATGGGTTTACAAACGAACTAAGCCAATGAAGACTCAACATGCTGTCAGTGCTGGTCATTGAGTCGAAGCTTATTAAACAGATGATTTTAATGGTTTTCTGGATGAAACTGGTAGCAGAAAAGCTCGAAAAATCTAAAATCTTTAAATTAAAATTAGCTACTTGACTCTATTTGATTAAAAGTATGTGTATACCTACCTATCGCATCCATATGACCATTTGCCATAAAAAAGTGGAAACACACTATTGTATGTATGTCTTGCATCCCTATGTTAAGATTACTGTATTAAAGTTTGTCATTATTGAGGCTGTCTGAGAGTTTACTTGCAGATTCAGAAAAACTGTTTCTGCAAGTAACTCCAAGAAACCTCTAACCAGCAATTTCCTCAGAAAACTGAATGACAGTGAATGACAGTTTATGCAGACCAAACCTACCCCATCCCCTCTGTTGACATACTCTCTGTTGACAAGCCTTTAAAGGAACAATATTGCAAATAACAGGTTTCTAAATTGGGCAGCATGGTCTAAGGTACATGGTTCAATCCTGAGCTCATGTTATTGTCTATTTGGAGTTTCAAATGTTCTAATCGTGTCCAATTGGGTTTCCTCTCAGCTCTCTGGTTTCCTCCATCCTTCTAAAAACATGCCAGTAGGTGGATTGATCACTCAAAATAGGAGCGAAGGAATGTAATGAATGAATGCCCCTAGGAGTGAATGAATGTAATCATGTCCGTGTGTGGCGCCTGGCATTGGACTGGTGCCTGGTGTACTACATGATCATTGTTGGTCTAGGACCTATTTAATACATATAGCCCTTTGATTAGGCCAAATAATAGGTCACATCTCTGACACCTGTAGAACAGGCCATACTGTCACAGTATCCTGATTTTTGGCCAGAACAAGAGTCGACTCGACAGAGGAACAGGATTAGCTAAATCAGAAACGTGTGAGCTCCCCTCCTTCCGCAGTCGTCCGCATGGGGAAAGTGTAGCAGCAGGACTCCCAATCCTTTCCTCTGTGCCACCATCTGTTCTCTCAGCCTTTCGTTCACTCTGTACCGGAGGCTGCCCTCTCGGTGCCGCTCCTGACGTCTATGAACCAACAGGAACCTTCACTGTGAGCTCTCCCTCTGAGCATGTGTGAGTGTGAAATATGTGTGTGTGTGCTTCAGAGTGTGGGGTTTATTAGCATGTTTGTTTCAGTGCTAAATGCCTTGTAGTAGTCTTGGACATGGGAGAAAAATACATTGAAAATGCATAAGCGCTAAATATTCTAAAAGGTCTTCCCAGAAGTGACCCAACCAGTTGTGTTTTATCGGATCAAATTTACATGGTAGAAGTCACACTGATGGTATGTTAGAAACAAGTAGGAACACGTATAGTAATCAATTAATTGAATAAGTTAATGTAATAATTACTTTATGCTTTCATTACAATAACAAATGTTATAAAGCAAGACATATCTGAGCAACTGACATAATGGAACAAGAAAACTGTGAATTTCTTCCATCTTGTTTCACCTTGATTACGTATATTTATTTTAAGCTCGGACTAAAAATTCCCCAAAAATTTTTTTTAATTGTGACAATAAAAATAAAGAAGTGTAATGCAGTTCTGAGGTAAGCAAGTGAAATTTCAGAACATAGTAATCAAGCAAAATGATTTACTGTTTAAAAGCCTTTTTTTGAGCCCAGCTAAAGCCCAGAGGTGTGGGTTAATTACTAAATTAGCACTAGTTTATAAATTCTTTGTACTTGACCCAATAGACAACCATGAACTTCTAACAGTCATGTTGTTCTGAGTGTTGTAGGAATCTCCAGAGAGGCAACAACCCAGGTTCCCTGAATTTTTGTCAGTTCAAAGTCACTAATTAAGTACTTCCTGCTGTGTGTGTGTGTGTGTGTGTGTGTGTGTGTGTGTGTGTGTGTGTGTGTGTGTGTGTGTGTGTGTGTGTGTG
>JAQQZR010000039.1:19568412-19612222 GCA_030068235.1 Notoglanidium macrostoma | reverse complement strand
GTGTGTGTGTGTGTGTGTGTGTGTGTGTGTGTGTGTGTGTGTGTGTGTGTGTGTGTGTGTGTGTGTGTGTGACATTGCCCCCAAGGCTTTCTGCAGTGTATTGCACCCTTTCAGCAGCTTAGATTTTTTCCCCAAAATAGAAGATGTATTTAACACAAGGTACTAATTGTATTGCATTTTTATTTAGGTTCAAATATCTGAGTCTTGAACCGAGTATAGATTTTATTTCATCAGTTATAAAAGACAAACCTATTTGTGACAATTTAGTATTGATTGCATTCAGAATCAAGTATTGATCCAAAAGAGAATCACAAAATACCATACATTATAACATTAGGATTGTATTTGATTGAAATATATGGAATCATAACAATTTAAAATAGCGTGTAAACAGTATACTTCTTATCAGCATCAGCACTGAAAAATTGATTTATATTAATTAGGCACTGAATATCCCAAGCTAGATGTGGTATTGATGATGGTATTTATAAGCAGATGATAAGTATAAAAATGAGGGCTGTACCAAAAGTAATGCCAAAGAGGGCAATATTGTTTTATTAACTGACATGGGGCGATGAAATTGCAAGTAACTGTTTCTCTGTACAAAGGTAGTACTCAACATAGTGTCCATCACAAGCAATGCATTCACGGCATTGCTGAACCCAACTCTTGAATCCTCTTTCAAATCCTCTTTGGTTGCAGTTGATGGTCTTCCACTGCATGGTTTGTCTTCAATGCTGGTTTCCCCTTCTTTAGATTTTGCACATTGCTCTTGGCAATGATGTCATTGCCGTAAACATTCTGTAGCCTTCTGTGGATGTCAGACAGCCTGCACCTCTCCTTCGTCAAGATCTCAATGTTGCTTCTGCTTGGAACCCATTATTCACCTGCAACGAAGAAAAAGTTTCTGAAACATCTGTATAGAGGAATAGTTACTCTACCAATGTGCAATTTCAAAGTTCTAAGTCAGTTAATTAAAAAAAAGTGATGCCTAACTTTGTAGTACAGCCCTCGTACAAGAGCATATGTCTGAAAATAGCACCATGCTGACACTTTGTCAGACATCGTAGTTTTGTGATAATTTTACTGTCAAGAAAACTGAACTTTGACCTTTTAAAATGTGAAGAAAATGGACAATTTAAGGGGAGAAAGGGTGGTAGAAGATTTGCATCTGTTCTTGAATATGTTTGTATGTTCTTGAATTAATAAGTATTGTTGTATATTGTTCATTAATGATAAAATATTAGAATGAGTGCATTCACATAAGCTTTGCAGCCAGAACTTCTTTTAGCCCAGTTCATCATGTACAGTGGGACGCAACTTTTTGCCATGCAAAATGTGTATCAGAATTCTAAGCCTGATCTGAACTTTGACACACACCTCCCAAATTCAGACAAGGAGAAGCCAGTAGCACTATTTCAGCCACCTGCGCGTTCACCTTGGACCAGACGTGGATCAAGGACACACACAGTTCCTAAATAGCCTCAAGTAAACGCTTCCTATCTAGCACACTTACACATTTTCAACTAAAGCTTGAAATGTCAACCATGTGCGTCACTGAGCACAGACCACTGCCTCCCAAACGGAATATGAATATCATGTCAACTAAAGGTCTTTTCTGGAAATATTTCAACTGATAATTTTTTATGCAGAATCAAACTTTGACTTAAGCATTCAAATCATTTTTTTAGTGTTTTAGCCTTGCTGGTTTCACGTCACTCCCTTTCAGTCATCATACGAGAAACCATATAGGAGAAAAAGAGTGCGTCTAAAAATGCCACAGTCAGCGTGACCTTCCTTTGACTATATTTAAACAAACGGAATTAGGAAAATTGAGGCCCTCGTTATTATTCTCTAGTAATAATTCACATTTTTATGCATCTCCGGGTTTTAACATTACAAAATCTGGGAAAGTGCAAGGGGGGTAAATACGTATACAAACCACTGTATAGAGCCTACAAAGCCAGTTACAAAGGCATCATCTGAGTTTCTTAACAAATTAATTGCAATAATGAATTATCCTACCATTATCCATACCCCATGGTGAAGGCAGGTGAAGGAGTGAAGCACATAAAAGTGGGCGTGGCCTAAAGTTTCAAGCAGTATAATCACTGGACCATGCCATTGTTGAATTGTTGTTCCATTACCCCTTTTATACTTAATAAGGCTGGGGTTGTCGAATCTCTTGTAACCAGGGACCGCTTTAACTGTAGAATAAATTCCACAGACCCCCCTCAGTACAGATTTATTTCGTTTCATGTCTAGAATAAAATTGTGTCTGTTTTATAAGAGCCGTAGAACTTTTCCTAACTTACCACCTGCAGAACATATTAGTTCTGAGTTGACATTAATTATAGCCCTACTTGTTTTTGAGCTGAGGTTGGGAATAAATCCTATCCACTTCAATGGAATAGTCAAATATGCTAACTATAAGAAGTTAATAATAAATAACTTTCATAATGGTAGTCTGTATATCCTCTGCTGTAACAAGAACATCACAGACCCCCTTTGAGAACCACTGCTATATGGTATGAAATACCAAAAGAGCAACTTTGAGTAATAATGTATATGTCCAATAAACAGACTATGAGTAATAATGTACATGTCCAAAAGAGAGCTGTTGAATGTTAATGCAAATGTCCAATACACAAGCTCTGAGTCTAACAATAAAGAAACATTGAAATTCATCCACACAAACTCCAGAACAGTGATGGTTGTATCAAGCATCATATTACAGAAGACAGATACAGAAGATACTGTCAGCACCGATGCCATAAATAACCCCAGGATACATCCCAAACCTCATATTTGCATACTAAGTAGTGTGTGAAATGTAGTACACCTCCTACCGCAGCCTATGCAGACTGTGTAGCAATAAACCAGAGCTCAACTAAGCATCTGTCTTGTAACTCAATTAACTTATGTGTTTTAAATGTGAACAAACTGTCCTTGGTGAACTATTTTATTTAATTCTACCTTAGAGGTACAAAATATCATATAAACTTTACCATGTAGAATGCAAAGTACTGCATTATGTTTAGTTTTGATATATAGACTAAAATTACAGATGAGTGTAAAAGTTTGCATACCCTTCGAACAAAATGAAGAAGACAAAGACATTTCAGTTATAGCAGGGAGACATGGAGTGATATGGGTATTGCGGATTTTGCTTCATTGTCACATTGTCCCATTGTCACGCACACACACACACACGCACACATATACACACACACACACACACACACACAATCACATACTCATTCAACCACAGGGGCAATGTAGTGTACATAATGATTTGCTTGAAAAGGATAAACATGAACAAATGACCGAACGAGTGAATTAATGATTGTTGATTAATAAGCCAAATCAGCAGCAGTTTTCGAACAATACCAATAAAAACCCTATGTATTGTTATTCTTAGTCAGCAAAAACAACCCAGACTGCAGCTCTTGATTTCACACCACAATAAAGATAATTTTCACTAACAGCAGTAATTATTTTTGTACAAAGCCACCCACAAGTGCAGAGTCAAGTGTTTCGCTCGTGGGTGGCTTTATAGTTTCAGGCCAGATCACCAAGAAAATTGTCATAACCGTCTTAGGATTTGTTTAGTCTCGTGCTTCGTACACAAAAGACACTCTGTTCTGCTGGCAAAATCTTACACCTCATTTGGCAGCAGGAATCATGACTCCTGTGATTCAGTGGTTCAGAGTTAACCAACCTGCCTGCTTACATGAACGAGATTATTAATGAAGATCTAACAGTCGGATACAATATTTAAATGAACCGTAACAATAGCTAAACGTGGGCTTCATGTCAGACATTACTGTGTTTCTGAGGCTGTTTCGCATCCACATGATTCAACAGATGGACAGCATTTTAAACTAACTAAGGTTTGAATATTTATTACATAGTAGCCATGTCTTCGCAATGATAGAAATGTTAACTCATCACTTTTGAGTGATTCAGTGCTTGCTATTAGTGGTGCCAGTGGGATTTATCTCTTGCTTCATCTCCACCTAAACAAAAAGTGATGCAGCAGGGCTTTAATACTTTAGTCTGACAAGCCTCCTCATGTGTACAGTTTGCTCAAATAGATCAGCTTCCAAAGCTTCAACTTACATGCTAATACCACCATGAAACCCACCATGCTTGTCATCTCATAGATTGCTGACTAGCCAAGCTAAGCCTCTGCTGTAAATGAGAAAAGGAGTAACTTTTTCCCCTTATGTTTAAGATTGTTGAAATAAAGGCATCGATCAGCATTATAAATAACCGGCATTTTATATATATATATAAGATTTCCACAGCATTGATTACCGCTAATTACAGAAATATAGTTTCATTACAAGGTGGTGTGATGGAGAGTGCTATATAGATATCAGCAGAAAAATCCTTGTTGATTTGTCACATTCAGTGCTGATGTGCCATAAGGCATTATTCCAGTTTGTAGACCTGACATGCTTGTTACGCCGCGCTAAGAACCTTTGACGGAGCCTCCGTTTAATATGAGGAGATTTAGAAGACTTGTTTTCAACTTCTGAGCGTTTTTAATTCGACAAGGAAATGTCAACTGACGTGTAAATGTTTACTCATAAACATCTGTCTTGATGGACAGAGTACAGCCTGGAGCAATGAAAAATCCATTTCCGTGTCAGCGCAGCTTCAATAAACGAACTTTCCAAATTGATCTTCCGTTTAAATGATCTCCCTGGTAATATGAAGTATAGTTGGCTTTTAAAATGATTTCCGCAATAAACTGAAGAAAAATGGAGTTGAGAAATAATGAGAAAATTGGATGCTGTGCTCCAAAGCGACATGATTCTTTTCTGGTAGAATTAATTTAGCTTTTTTTTGTGAGCTGACAAGAGGACACCCAGTACTACACAAGCTATTTTTGGTATTGTTTCAATTAACGCCACCGCAGCCTCCTCCTCCTTGGTAAGGTTTCTTTTCGCTGTTCTTCGCAGCAGTCCACGGGGTGAGCCGTACTTACCTGCTCTCACTTCAGCCGGATGGGGAGACTGATAGAAGGCATTGTGGCATGAGAAGCCCTCTCTGAGCCTTTTATCTGTGTCCTTTGTACACCAGCAGACAGGCTTCTGCTATGTTACGTCTTTGATTTTTATTTTTATTTTTTTTCAGAATTACTTAGGCAGGAACAGAATCTTAGATCCTTAGTTTCCTTTGTATATAAGACCTTTCTGTATTTTAGTTTCAAAGCTTTAGTCTTATATTCTGAGGTATATTTTGCCAGGTTTAAAATCCCTCCCAAAAAATCTCATTTAAAGTTAGTACACTGGGTTGAGGTGGAAATATTGATCTATTCATACAGACAAGATGAGCAAGTGTGGTGGAAACAGGGCCATAATTAATATTTTTTTCCTTCAATGAAGAATTTTATTGAGCAATAAACTATTTTGTGTTTAATTATGTTTACTTATGAATATGTTCTTATGAAGTCCCATAACAAAATGTCTGGATGTGTTTTGTGTCTTTTATACCACAGCAATTTGCCAGCAGTTGGCATTTTTAATTCATTAATAAACAGCATGTCATCCTTTTTAACTGTTTATAGTTACATTTAATGTTGTGGAACTTAAAAAAAGAACTGCTATGCGCAGTACTCCACATAAATCTCCTAGATCTGGATTACACTTGAGAGGGGATTTAGGATCCCTGACACATGTCACACAGTTACTTGTTAGAGCCACTACACTAAATCGCCTTTACGATACGATCGGACAGCCGCACAATACAGACTGGATCAAATTTTGCAACTGAACTGATTGATGTTATGCTTGATCTCTTTTTTGTGACTTAATTCTTACGTTCTTGCTATGCTTTGAAAACTAGAAGATTTCCTCTAAATCTGCTGGAAGCTTATCTCTCTTATCGAGCTAGAAGATACCTTTCGCTCCTGATTCCCAAGTCCTTTTAAAGTCATCCACAAAGAAACACACAGGAGCTGATAGCAGGCAAGACAGACCAGATTTGGAGACTCCGAAGGCATGAGTGCAATGTTTTCTACCAGCATGATGGTGGAACCCATTTCTTCTGTCATTATGTTTAAGTCCAGACCTGGGCCAGTATCAGAGCTGGCATCCTCACCGCTCCAGGAACCGGCTGCCAGATCCTCTTCCTCAAAGACCCTAAACAAACTCAGCCATTCTCGCTTTCTAGAGTTCTTCTGTATAAATGGTGGCTCCACGGCGAGCGCCAATTGGACGCTAGGAGCATTTGGTAAGAGCTGCAACCTTGCCTATATATTTCTGTCAATGACATTTGATCTGTGACTTATCTGTGGGAATCACAGTATCAGCGCTGTCAAATTCTCAAATATGATTGATCAGAGGGTGTTGGTTCATTTCCCATTCATCAAAAGCTCTGAATAAAGTGTAATTTAGATCATGTGGTTAGATTAAAGTGCTCATTATTCCATTTCTACAGTAACAAGTCATTCATAAGGAATTATATTCTGGACGCTCAACATAGTCCAAGAAAAATAAAAAATGGATTCAAAAACAACATGTAGTTATCCAACAAGGAAAAATACATAATCATTGATATGGTTTTTTGGTAGTGAGATATTTATTGCACATTTTACAGAAGGTGTTTGCAGTGTCAGCACTGTCAGTAAGTTTTCTGCAATGGGAACATCTCCAGGACAGAGTTTGCAGTTTCTCAGTGACAAGCAGCATTTTTTTTCTTGTCTTGCTAACTTTAGCAGCATTCTTTAGACGCCTTGGTTATGCGCCTTGGTTTTTATGGCAGTGTTATTTAATTACTTCTCGGACCTAGGTGCGCACACTGGGCCATCAGTACAAAAGTGATGAATGAGGATGGCTCAAATGAAACAGATGTAACCTTTGTTGTTCCTATTTGTTTAACATCCTCTGCTTTCAGAGCCATCACTAAGCAAACATTTTATAAGGACATGTGAATTTACTGCATCTTCTGCTGACTCATCAGTCTTAGGGCATGCAGTGTGAATGAACAGTGTTCTTAAGTCTTTCTCCTTTGACTGAAGAGCAGATTTTTAGCATGTAATGGCACCTAATAGACTAGTTGGCATATGGACATGAGGCAATCCCTTTAAGCTGTAGACACACCAGACCCTGGTGACACACATTGAGCAGACATCCAGAAGGCATGTAAGATCGAACCTCATTTCCTTAAACAAGCTTAAACAGCAGCGTCACACTTTGGTTTGACCTCCTTTGCGATTTCATCCATTTCTCATCTCTGGAAGCCTCTAGACAGCTGCATCACCCACAATATTGAGCTCCTGCTTAAAGAAATATGAAATCTTGCCAGGATTTATGTGTGTAGTAGGCTCCACAAGACTAAGGAGTGTTTTATATCATCCGTTATATCAAGACAGTTGTATGAAATTGTATTGCAGAAACATTAGAAATGTCATTGCATATACATCAGGAAAGGTTTATTCTTATTTCTTGTATTGTCATGATAATGCATGACACATTGAGATTTCCGATGTTTGAATTAAATGATGGAGATCTCACAAGAGTGTGTAAGCTTCTTTGATAAACAGTGAAGAAAAACAAGTCTCGGTTGTGGCATGAAAGTATTGCACACCATCGCTACAAGCCGGAGGACACAAATCCATAATTATGTTTTACTGTGTTATTAACCCATCGAATATAACATGTAAATATGCAAGAGATTGTTGTAGAACAAGATTAGGTGCATTTCATTTTTCTGATTTATTGGAATCTGATTTACTGCTAATCTGCACCTGGTTTCCACAGCAACCAATTGGTTCCCAGTGGCGAAACAGACTCTGTGGGAAAAGGTTTATCTGACTCTGCTTGTATAGAGTATTGGATTTGTCCATTAGCTCGATTTTTTTTGCCAGCCATTAAATTAAAAAATAATCATAGCCCCTTTTGCTTCTGAATTCCTATACTCCTTCATGACTTTGAGGTTTATCAGTTTAGCAACAGTACAAAAACAACATTGTTCATAAATGTGTGACTTGTGTGAAAGATACTATAAAAAGCTACGGATTCATCTCAAGACAGATTTGATAATGCAGTGTGTTTCCTCTGAGTACTCTTTGTATTTGGTATCCTACTTCTAACTGCTGGTGTAAAAGGGTTGTCTGTTGCAATTAAAATCCAATGAGCTCACCGTATTCAGAGGTCCTTGACAAGTTGTGACACAGTGGACCACTTTTTAATAAACGACCATCAAAATGTATTGCATAATGTGTCTGGTAATCTGATCCCATGAAGCTGCAATAAGATTTTTTTTGCTTCTAGTGTAAAACGGGCTTAAGATGGAATGTATTTTTCCTTTCTACATGGAGCACACTGATTTACTTAATATGGGTTTGGGTGTTATGAAGTTTAAATGCATTTTATTGTATGGGCTATAGTAAGTTCTGTGTATCACATCTGGGTATCACCATACAGTATGTGCTGGGACTAGGGTCAATACTTTTTCTTGTACTGACAGAAAAACAGAAAGCACATTCACTATAACATATGCCTGATGGCTCATGTTGGCATGTCAATAAAGGTTTATATTTTTAAATACACCCATGTACACTGCTTTTTAGGAGGAAGGACTATTTTGTAGTAGACACAACATAGACAGAAGGCTTGGGCTGACTACCTACAGCGAATTATAAATAAATTCAATCTATCGCAGTCACATTTACATTGGCCTGCTGCATCAAAGGCTTTAGACATGGCTTTCAGCTGTCCTCCCTCCCTCTGCATATGAGAGTTCAGCATTCCTGCTTAGCGCAGCTTATGATACTGCGGCTGAAAAATCGCTTACATCTTCTGCATGGTAACCATAGTAACAGCAATGGTACTTTCACAGTTTCCCTTTGAATGGAGTTCCCATGGTGATGAATGCCATGTGCATGTCTTTGTTTTGGTTTCTGGTCCAGGCCCGTCATTGGTTTGTTGCCTGATTGTGTTCACCTGTTCTGTGTTTAGTTCTGATTAGTTTGTGCGCTTATTCCTAAATCCAAGCCTTGTTTTAGGTGTAACAAAGTACTTTCTAGCTCCATATTTTCCTGATTCACTCTCTTCCCTTTTCCCCCCTCATTTCTAATTCCTTGTGTAACTTTGTCTGCCTGTGTTTTCACCCATTCTATAGACTTGTATTAAAATTCTAGGATTTGCCTGAATAAAGCATGTAGGTTTTACACAAATGCATCCTGCCTCCACTTCACATCATGTATCAAGTATAGAAAACATTTCATCATAAATAAAGCAAAAAACCTTTGGCCACCTTTTCATGTTTTATTTTTGCATATTATAATGACAGAAAAAATAGCAATGACAATGTCAAATGACAAAAAAGAACTTGGAAACTGGCCTCCATGCGTTCATCTGGAGGCGCACACAGGATAAAATGACACAACGTCTATTTTACAGGATGTAACAGATGTAGTAAACACAAATACTGAAGTTTCCAACTTGCATTATACTGTATAGTCATGTAATTTAAGCATTTGCTTGTTAGAATTGCCCTTACTCTCCAATTATAAATGAGTTTTCTGTTCTTTTCTTAGTACCAGGAGAAGTGTCAGTGACTGTCTGTGGTAATACACGCATTCACTATATATGTGGTAGAAAGAGAAGGAGTTGAAAAAAAAAAATAGCTGGAGAAATCCTTTAAAACATCTAAGATTTGCTGGCTGTCCTCATATTTTGTAGCCTGCTGGTTTACTTCATCGGATTCCTAACATGCATGTAGGTATGCTATGTGCTGAGATCAATTTTCACAGGATTTTCACAAGTGACTTTTTATTGCATCATGTTTACATTTGCCCATTTCCACTGGACGGCAATTTAACCAAAAATTGAACCTCGGTAACATCTCATTAGCATGGAAGGGTATGAAATGCTGCCTTCAAAATCTGGCCAAAACACGGAACGTCTTTCTAATGGGCATCAGCATTGGCATCGCTTTCTATTGAATAATGTGAATTGTATAACCACTTGACACGTTTGAGTTTAAGAACGTGGATGTCTGCCTTGACTAGCAAGTTAGCAAGCGGTTTCCTCTGCACTGTGGGCACAAGTTGCCATACGAGTTTTTAATAGTGCCGGAGACACAATGTCACTCACCCATAAGCCCACACAACAGGGATTAATTTTAGAATATGCTGCTGTTTTCAGCTGCTTTTGCATATTAAAAATGTGCCTACGTTCACTGAGTCTTAAATAATAATGACCTTTTTTTTTTGTTTCATAAAACAGTAAAGAAGCAGTGTCAACTTTGTCTTGAGAGAGAACGCATTCCCAGACACGCGTTATACATGAAATAGCCCTAGAAATACTATTTTTAGCTTGATTGTAGTATTGCTGTTATTTCAGTTCTTTGCCTGTAAAAAATACTCAGAGGTAAATGCAATGATGTGTAAGTTTATAATAAGAATTTGTGATTCGTAACTGTGAATGATAATTAACATGCAATATTTGCAGTGTTTATGTTGTTATTATTATTCGCAGTTTAAACTGCGTATGGATCTGCATGTATGGTGCAGTGGTTAACACTGTTGCCTACAAAAAGAAGGTTCTAGGTTCCAACTTGCTGGCCAACTGGGGCCTTTCTGTAAGGAGACTGCATGTTCTTCTGTGCCCGTATGAGTTTCCTTCAGGTGCTCCAGTTTTTTCCTACAGCCCAAAGACATGAAGATAAGATCAACTGGCTACTCTAAATTAACCATAGGTGTGAATGTGAGTGTGAATGCTTGCTCATCTCTGTGTCAGCCCTGTGATTGACTGGCGGCCTGCCCAATGTGTACTTCACCTCTCGCCCAAAGTCAGCTGGGATTGGCTCCAGCTTCCCTGCGATCTCTAACAGATAAGTGGTAGAGATAATGGATGAATGGATGGGTGGATAGTTGTAAAACCTACTTGTAAGAAATTAATAATAGTCCAGATACAAATTGTGCTTGTTCCAGGCACTCTGCCGGCTGATTTGTCAACCCCTGCAAGTACACTTTGGTTTTAATATAGTAAATGGTTTGCCCCAGGAAGTGACACTACAAAGTACTGGAGGTCATTTAGCCATGTACAAATGAGATCATTCTACCAGGTCTTTTTAATTTGCATGCACCTTAATGCACCTTTTCCCTTCTCCAGCTATTGTTTGTATCAGCAATGTTTGTATCTGGAGTTGATAATATGGTCAGGGCAGTCTAATTTGGTGCATTATGCCTGTCAGAAGGGCAGTCTTCAATTATTAATGGTCAACTGCTGCTTGAACATGTTACAGTGCTGATGGAGATGGTAGATACTTTACTGGTCGAGAAAAGTGTGAGAGAATGTACCACTTTGAACAGCGCGGTCAGTTCTAGAGTACGGTTCAACAAGCCACGATCACAATTTTACCCGCTAATGCCTCTAACCACATTTTCTACTTAAAAAATGTACGTTCTTATCAACCATAGGGGTGTTTTCAAGATTAACTTTAGAGTTCCCAAATCATTTTGCAGCTCATCTTCATCACAGCTGAACAGTCATTTGGATAGTGTTTATGGAAGTGTCTACCAAAGCAGAAACACCTGCAGTTAAACACCTAATGGTTTGAAATTTGGGATAGGTTGTTAAAGATGATTTTGAATTACCTCGGAAAGGTTGTAGACACTTCTTGGCTCACTCTTCCATTAACTTTATATTCTTAGCTTTGTTCATATAATTCAAACCACACTTTAAATCAGGAGACTGAGATGGCCCTGGCTAAACACTGATTTTGTAGTTCATAATAGTTTCTGTGATGAATGTTTTTTTGGGGGGTCATTATATTGTTGAAAGATCCATCTATGGTCACGTTTTAACGTCCTGGCAGAGGCAACAAGGTTTCTTTCCAAGAGCTATAAAACACGACCCAATCATCAGTAGTCCTCCATATTTTAGAGTTTAGAGGCTTTTCTGTCAAACATGCCGGGGAACTTCATTGCCACAAGTCTGATTTTCATCACTTCTGACCACAACACATGATTCCAGTTGGTGAATTTCACAATTTGGCATTATGTCAGCAAGTTATTGTTAGGAAGGGCTTCTTTCCCGCAAAAACTTCCAAACACTTTGTTATTGAGATGATGTCTATAAATCCAACTAAATTGGCATCCGTATGTTTTTACATCCTGTTTCTGCCCACTGTTATTATGGGCAATTATACATAATGGTATGGTTTGTGTATGTGCTTTTAATACATTTTCAGACTTATGCAGGTCAACAGGCATCAAAAATCTAATTAAAGAATAACCAGTTGTCTGTATTTACTTTACATATCCATTAGGAGTGTCAATCATAATGCTGTATATGTTTTTGAGCGCAAAAAATATTCTGGCTCTAGGACCATGATGTAACATTGGAAGCACTACAGGGAGTAATAACCACAGAATAACCCTGCAAATAGTACAAGTGTAAGAATAACAATGTACTAAATAACAGTTTTAGTTGTAATGTGTAATAGTAATGTTGGCAATTTGAGCATATATGAGCAAACTATTTCTTTAGGCTTGGCTAAAATCTAACCTCCTTGTTGTTTGCTCTTTGTCTCTGTCAGTGGAGAAATGCATGAGCTCAATGCAGGCAGGGACTCAGATGGTGAAACTGAGAGGTGGTTCAAAGGGCCTGGTACGGTACTTTTACGTGGACGAGCACAAGTCCTGTATCCGCTGGAGGCCCTCCAGGAAGAACGAGAGGGCAAAAAGTAAGTGCCTGTTTCCCCTTTCTGAGAAGTGCATATATTTAACCACCGTGTCAGTTTACTCATGTTTATTTAATGCTGTTCTCATCTGTGCCTCAACACTGAGAGTCTACAGCTAACTAATAGCTGTATGAAATCCATATCACACACTATATTATTGTTTACATTGTATTTCATATCCTATCCTTGTACCAGTACTATTTTATTAAACTGGGTCAGGACACATGAAGCCAACAAACTTTTTTAATTTAAGTGAAGAACCTTTGTCTTTTAATTGACAGCATTCAAATCAGATACTGTTTTTAAAACACTAACTTCTGTTCACTGGCTAAGGACACCTATATACATAGTACCTGAAATTATTTTGAGCATAGTATATGAGAAATAATTATATATAATATATACTGTATATGTAATATAATCTGGACCAAATATACTTAAACCTGAATCTTTAGTTTTTTACTCAGAAATAAGGTTCATAACTATCATTACTAGTACAATAAACTCATCTTCTGTACTTCACTGTAAGTATACTTACTTTATGTACTGAATGTTAGTATATCAATAGTAAATTCTACATAAACACTCTCCAAGTATACATGAGTAAAATTGGATATATTAGAACAGTTCACTATAATATAAGTAAAGAATAAAACGCTATAGGGCACGAAGATTTAGGAAAATGATCAATGATGGGGTGGTGTGATGCCGTTACCACCCTGTAGTTCCAATAAGAAGAATATTTCAAGCTTGAAAAACTCTAGAACTAAGAATAAGAAATGCTATAAAAATTGACTATATCAAAGATATTTTTACAAGCTATTATTTTTTCGTGCCAAACCTATTTGTCCGCGCTGACACTGTTTTATTTATTAACAATTGACATGACAAACATTTTATCTATTATAGTTATGTTTAATATTGTGGATTGTACACAAAACAAGTTAGTTCCTGTCAGCGCTTATGCTAGAAAGCTATAAAATAATCGTTCTCTCACCAGCTGCTTTTTTTTCCCATGAAGGTAATATGACAAAAAAAAAAAAAACACTTTAACACGTTAACACTTTACCTCTGACTGTTATGAATCACTGAAACTGGAGACCAAAAATGTTAAACAAACATCTCACAGAAAACTTTACATATAAGTCCCTGTTTTAGGTGTAACAACAGACATGATAATGCATTAGAACAGGCACAATATTATAAACCTGTGATTTGCTTTGCTGCTAGAACAACTATTATGCTGTTATAGAAACTGAATAAACACCTTCCGACCAATCAGAATTAAGAATTCAGTGTTGTGGTTGGTGTGATAAAACATGGAGCGGCGTTAAGAATTGCTCAGTACTGGCGGTGGTGTTAAAACAACACACAAAGATTCATGTCTTTGTGCGTCGAGCCCAGCTCGCCGATTTCCATAGCAGCCGGGAGTATTAATCAGCTCCTTAAGTTGCCTCAATAATTCATCAGCTCTAACCGGAAAGATTTCATCCACTTCAATGAACCAAATGTTCCCTCGTGAATTTACATAACTAACCTGCATAACCTGTGAAGAACAAAGCGAGGTTTGTTTTGGAAAGACAAACGAGCGTCACAGTGAAAATTTCCGACAATCAGCCACGATGCCGCATATCGAAGACGGCTCCAGCTGTTCAACAGCCAGATGTCTGCATGTGCGTTACTGCAAAGTAACAGTGCAGCCTTCCAGGTCACTTCCTAGGCATAGTTTACAGGTTGCATGTTTTACTTCCTTGATGTAACACACATGATACACCTCGTTAGGATTCAGTATCCTCAGGGACAGAATGATCTGCGGTGTGTTTCAGTAACAGGGATTATGATAACTGAGCGTTTCAGAAGCACCATCTGTGTCATTTAAAACAGGCAGCTTCGTGTTTTCAACAATTACGGAGGAAACAAACTCCTTCAGTGCTCAGGCTGTAGGATAGTGTAATGTGCAATAACAGTCAGCTGCTTCAGTGCTGTAGTCATTTCAGAGCTTTACCACACCATAATTAGACATTAATATTCATTTACACACTTCACACATGCTGTGCTGTTTTTCTGTTCAATATGTTTCCATTATTGAAGTGTCTCATATTCTAATGGAGACATGTCCAAGGCTTGCTTTCTTTCTTTCTTTCCTTCCTTCCTTCCTTCCTTCCTTCCTTCCTTTTTAAGGTTTTTCAAGCCTTTCTTTCTTTCTTTCTTTCTTTCTTTCTTTCTTTTTTCTTTCTTTCATCCATCCTTGTTTCCTTCCTTCCTTCATTCCTTTTTAATGGAGATTCTTTCTTTCTTTCTTTCTTTCTTTCTTTCTTTCTTTCTTTCTTTCTTTCTTTCTACTTTTCTTTTGTCACTTACTCTCTCTGTCCCACCACTCACACCAGACTTGCATTTGTCACATCCTCCTCTGTCTCTCTCGTTTGCAGTCTCCATTGACTTGATTCGGGAGGTGTGTGAGGGGAAGCAGTCAGAGATATTTCAGCGGTATGCAGACGGCAGCTTCGACCCCAACTGCTGCTTCAGCATCTACTACGGTGAACATATGGAGTCACTGGACTTGGTATCAGGTACAGCCGAGGAAGCACGCACCTGGATTACAGGTCTTAAATACCTTATGGCGGGGATCAGCGATGAGGACAGTCTGGCCAAACGCCAACGCACCCGTGACCAATATCCTTCCTTATGGAAAGCTTTATCACTGACACTGTTGGGAAAATGATGGGCTTGTACCCAGAAATATATTTTTTTAATGATAATGTGCATTAGATTCCGTTACACTATGACTATGAAGTTTAAATGCTAAATCAATAATAATAATAATAATAATAATAATAATAATAATAATAATAATAAAACAAAACCTTTAGCTTTGCAAGCTCCACCTTCACCACTGGTGGGCAGTGGAAAGCTGATATATGTCACAATCAAAACAAAAGTTTTATAATTATAAGTCTTATAAACATTACAATTATAAGTTTTATAAACATCATAATCTGCAAGCATAGGTGAGTAAACGAAAGTGTAATTGCAATCACAAACATTTAAAATAAGAATGAGAGGATTGTGTAGGTCCAAATTTCAGGAGAAATCAGGAATAATGTTGAATGTGTATATTTTAAATATGTGACTGAATATGAATACATTATTCGGAACAGATAAGGCATCCTAAACAGATACAATTAGGAGGCATGTCATTGATTCATTCATGCATTCATTCACCTTTAGTACCTGCCTGGTCCGGGTCGTTATGTTTTAAATTAAGCTACTAGTTTGTTCATATTTTGGAAGATAGAACTAACTAAATTAGTGGGCAGGTGTAAACAAACACCTGCATATCTCTAGTTAAAACCAACTGTATACTTGTGTGATGTAGCTTAGGCTGAAGAACTGTCAGAGCCGAAATACTGACATTAACATTAACATTTCTGAGATTTTCCTCATTTTATTTGTCTAATTCTTTCTTTCCTATCTGACTTTCTATCTTTTCTATCTCTTTAAATGGACACCTGCTGAAGAAATGTAGACAGCTAATCTTAGATGTTTATGTTGTCTATGAGATCATTCATACCGCAGAGGAAATCAGTCTTATGTCTTATGTACACACTGTCCATAAATATATACAGTATATATATATGTATGCATTAGATTAGGGTGTGAGTTTTCCCCCTACACTGTCCTTCATTATGCTTAATTTACTAATTCTACTGAATCTTTACCCACAGTTGCCTACCTAGTTTCATTTACCTCGTAGTTATGATTATTGGTCATTTTAAAAGATCTATCTACTATATTGGTGACATACTGTACCTGTACCTGCCACTTAGGTGTACAGCCAGAGCAGGTTCTCTTTCATACAGTTTTGAGAAACAGTTAAGCCCAATTTTCTCCAGTAGCTTCTCAGAAACTCTCATGTTAATCAAAAGTGAACTGTGTAGTTAAGTGTATTTTTGTGCAGCAGAGCCAAGGTTTCAAGCCAGGAACGCTACAAAATACAATATTCCTGCTACGTTTTGAAGTGTATACTCATAATCTAAACAGCACATATTTCAGAGCCATATTTCAGGCTCTATCCTACAGCCGAAGCATGTGTGAGTGAAAATCTCATTCGAATAATGAACTTTATATGATCATATATACATCAGTTATACATGTTTGTAATAACCTGACTGTCATTTCAGATATTTGCTTGTTGTATTTACCGAACCAGTGCAGAAATAAATGCTCCATGCCCTGTTACAGGTGGACATTGCTTCTGCAATTGACTTTACGTACAATTATGATTAAATATAACTTTCATTAAACAGAAAAAGCACAAAGTGGCACTCTTGTAGACCCACAATGATTCATAAAATTATCATTAAACGAGTAAGATTCCGTCTTTCCCTGCTATGCTTGTTTAGTGTATAAACGGTACCAATGGAATTGCTTGGTTAAGACATGTTTTATTATTTAAATAAGAAAGTTATCAATGTATGGATATATATGTATGGATTGTGTACTTATTTACAGTAATACTCTGTGAATTTTTAAAATAGAAATACTTATCATTTCTACTTCTTTAAAAGAGAATAGAACCACTATTGGTTGGATATTAACTATACAGCACCTTACATTCTAATACAAGCACCATGCAGTGTTAGTGCTACGGTGAAAATGGTCCAGTGATAGACTTATCAGTGACTGTAGGTAGGTGTGCTTAGTGACCTAGCAACACATTGTATTCATTTTACTGCCATTTTGAGTAACCTTGGCTTGGACACCGTCATTTTTGAAGCTCTTCCTCAAACTACCAATCTTTTGTGTTTTGTATGTAGTTTCCATAGTGGACTAAATGATTTCCTATTAGCATACTGTATAACTCAACAGCTGTAGTGTAGTGTAGCGTATATTTTATGTCTTGTTTGTGATGTTCATCTCCTTAACTGCATTCATCACGTGGCTGAAGCAGACTTTCACAGAAGCTGACAAGAACGGAGACGGCAGTCTGAGCATCAGCGAGGTTCTACAGCTCCTGCATAAGCTCAATGTCAACTTACCAAGGCAGAAAGTAAAGCAGATGTTCAAGGTAAAGCCCATCTGTGGAGGAATGAGTTGTGTGCAATTGTGTATGAGGCAGACAATCATTGTGCATTGCTTTGTAAGAGTAGGCACTTTATTTCTCTTGAAATCCCGTTTTAATTTTATTGCTTCCTATATGATTAAAACTTGCAAGGTTCTACGTAGTGTCAAAGACATATATATTTATTACTGCTAAGCCATATTTGGTAGGTACACTGTAAATAATTGCTGTAAATATTACAGTAATTCATTGGCAACTTGGATGGCCAGTAAAATTGTAAAATTTGTACTGTATAATTGTACTGTAAAATGTACAGTAAAGTGCTGAAAATAGCACATTTGCTCATTTGGCAGATGTAGGATACGACTAAGCCCGAGGTTAAAGGTCCACTATGTAAGAATTAGTGGGCTCTGTTAGCAGAAATGGAATATAATATTCATAAGTATGTTTCATTAGTGTATAATTACCTGTAACTACAAATCACTGTGCTTTCGTAAGCTTGGAATGAAATACCACAACAAGTGGTAGTGTGAATCTTTAAGGAAGCACTGGAAGGATGACAAAGAAGAAGAAATAAGAGGAATCAGTGTTCACTCTTGCTGGCTAACAAGTTTGAGAACCCGAATTTTGAAAAATGGAGGATCATACTTATTATTTAGCATGGAAACAGCAAGGGGGCGTGAATATAAGTACACTACAGACAACATACATTCTAATACATGCTTATAAAGGGAGGGGTATTCATTTGGTTGAATCCTACATAGTGTACCTTTAAGGGACTTGCCCAACCATGAAAGCTGCAGCTTGCTGGGACTTGAACACAAAACCTTCTGAGCTGTGATGCAAAGCCTTAACCACTGAGCCACCACAACTACACCATAACCACACCTCAGCCACAGTTCAACTAGCTTGTACTGATTCAGCTAGTTCTAACAGTGAATTAATTTAATTAAAAACTGCATTCTGGCTGTGGTGGCTCAGTGGATATGGTTTCAAGTCACAGGTAAGAAGGTCATGTGTTCAAGTCCAATTGCCACCGATCTACCTTGAGCAAGACCCTTCAGCTCAGGTGTATCCGTCAACCAAATGTACTGGGTTATGTGTTATTTTATACGATATTGGATAATACAGTTCTTCATTGTATATATGTTTTACAGTTGTTTACTGTCAATTTTACAGTACTTTATTGAAAGCCTAGGTTGTCAGTAAATTACTGTAAAATCCACAGCAAATTTTATTGGCAATAACTGTCTGCTTTACCTTTATAGGTCAAATGGTTACTCGATTGGCAGAAGTTTGTATGTGCTTGTATTTCTGCTTCTTTTCGATGTCCTGCTGCTCCCATAAGCCATTTCCCAGCCAGGCCAGATTTGTGTGTGTGTGTGTGTGTGTGTGTGTGTGTGCAGTACAGTACGTGGTTGCGATCTCACCTCAGCCGTTTGTAGGTCGCTAAGCTTCGCAGTCCATCAGGACCCACCCCATCTGCTGTAAATGAACACAGATGGCCATCATTGTAAGACAGAATAAAGCACACCAATCTGGCCTTGTATGTGTTTGTGTGTGTGTGTTTGCGTGTGTGTCAGTCATAGGAGAGGGTTTAGCCTTGTTTCTATAGTGTCTTTTAAGTGAAGCTCTCTACATTCACTGAATAGCTGCTTCTGTAGAAGCCTGAACAGTTTATACTTTATTTTCTTGGAATAATGCAAAGGCTGGATGTTTTATCCTTTACCTATGCATTTTTAGCAAAGGATTCCTGAATTCTAGGAGGTCAGTTCTTTGTCATGATGATAGTGGATTAAGTCACATCCCCATGAAAGCTGTAGTTAATTTACATTAAAGAAGAGAAGCAGAGATGCACTCAGTGGCCTTCACTTACATTCTCCATGATCTGTTTAACCAATCAGTGACTATCTCAACACTTTACATTAAGGTCAAACTAACACTTTTTTATAGCAGGCTAAACATTCGAGAACCACTGTTGTAAGCAATCTATACTCTTGTACTGACTTATAACTGCCACCTTCAAGAAAATAAGGTTATTTCTTCAGAACAAGTGTGAAGGATGACTTCTTGGAAGAAAAAAAAACCCCAAGAAGAATTAGTGTGAAAGTTTCCCTCCTGCTCTGGTGTTCAAAGTGTTGATGACCTGTTTTCACACTCTGATATTCAGCAGTTGATGATCATGTTCTCATGGTCTTGCTCACTCTCTCTGCTTGGGTTTTCATCTCAAGCTTTCTTCTAAACACTTGACAACAAGAAGTAGAATCCCAGACTTTGGGGTTTTTGTAAGCATTGATGAAAAATGAAGGTCGTTACGCCTTAAAGACTTAAAATATGAAATATTGGTGCTGAATGAGCAACTTTCAGAGGGTCTGGGAAACTTTTCAATGCATGTTGCACATACTGTTGCTCATGCTCATCCACAGACATCAAGACCTGGTAATTACATTAGCGATTAAGATAATTTGGTGCAATGATTAATCAATGCCACAGTCAATTCCTTAGGATAATATTAGCAGGATTCAGTTTTTAAATGTAGATAACTAATCAATGTAAAAATAATTAAAATCCAGTACATTAATTGGTCCAGGCTTTTGCAATTCCACTGTAAACAAATGAATTAGAAAGCTAGTATTTCTCCAATACTCTATTTAGAAAACAGATTTTTGATATATTCAGTTCATGGCTTGTTTCTAATATGTTAAGTGAAGTGTTAAAAAAAAGTTCATGTGACCCTTCTGTAATGGCTGTCCCATGTAGCCTTCCAGTGTCTGGAATTCTTTACTCAGAAGTTGCGTTTCTCATTCAATGCAAAACCTTTTTTTTTTTTTTGTAAATGTACAAGTCCAAACTTCAAAATTGAACCACTGAGATTGTGAGTTTTTTCCTCACTGTGTGATTCACTGTGCTGAAATTTATTTAACCACCTAAGGGGGCAGATCTAATAACGGTATCGATAAAGCCGAGGTAAGAACCCAATTTTGGGCTTATATAGCTATGGAAACAAATCTATAGCAGGTCATTAGCAGGTCATCTGCAAATTGTTGATGTTAAAGAAATACTGGCTTCCAGTGAATCTAGTGAATAATTAAAGCAACCCAGTAATAGGCAGTTGAGAGTCAACAGTCATGAAAAATACAGGCAAGCAGCTTGTTTGAGACATATCCTTGTTGAAGTCTGTTTGATAAAGCAGGTGTGTTTCACACCGTCGACGATGCACACACAGAAGAGCTAATATCGTTAACCAGGTTTGCCAGGTTTCAGCAAAATTTCCAGCCCAACTCCATCCCACACAAAAGACCTTAAACTAGCCCAAAAAATTCAGGCACTGGAAAAAGAAAAAAAAAATTCAGCCTTTTACGTGGGAAACAAGGCCACTATGGTGCACATTGCTGATGTACAGATATTATCCACTCCATAAACCCTCTTTCTCTCTCCCAGTTTTTCGCAATATATCTTATAACACATGAGGTTTTTTACATCATACTTACAAATTGAATTTGTTTGCAGAATTGTATTAGATCCAATCTTGTTTATTTGCTATAACAACAGGATCTCGGTGGCCACTGAGTATGTTTAAGCTAGTCCAGTTCCAAAAACAAAGCTGACCATCCTGTAATTAACTCTCCTGTCATAGTTTCTCCTCCACTGGGTCAGTGTGGTTCCTAACCCAGTAGGCCTCTGTTAGCCCATGTTGCAGTTTTTTTGACCACTCTGTGCAATAATACGTCTATGGGACTCAATGGGGCCATTCAGCGATCAGCCCTACAATTATACAACATAGCAAGCAAATCGGTGGAACACCAGCTTATGTCTGTGAATATTTTTAATCAGTGTTCATTCAAAAGAGGTAATTTTAAATATACGGAGTTGTGAATGCAGACTTTATGAAGATTAGCATTTGTTGAATGGCTGATGTAATAATATGGTGGGACTCTGCATATCGTTCCTCTATGGACAAGCTGCTTTTGTTCACTGTGAACTTTTCAAGTTGTAGTTTCAACATTCGAGGCAGACAAAAAAAATAAAAGTTGGACATCTTTGTATCAGTGTATTATATTGTGTATTCTTGTCTATCGTGTATTATTACTTACAGGAAGCAGACACAGATGATCACCAGGGCACATTGGGCTTTGATGAGTTCTGCTCCTTTTACAAAATGATGTCGACTCGGCGAGACCTGTACCTGCTGATGCTGACCTACAGCAATCATAAAGACCACCTGGACACAGACGACCTTTCACGCTTCCTTGAAATCGAGCAAAAGGTGACTCCTTATGGGTTTTCAACTTTGAGAAATGTGCCCAGTGTCTGTTTTCAGTAGAGTTGCTACTTCAGACAAATATGTGGATAGAAATGAAGCATAGAAAGAGCACTAGATGTTCGTATTTACCCAGGTTTCCCTACAATGTGCACCTTTTTGGCTCTTTACCAAACTCAGACCTGTAATTTGATCATCTTAGTGATGAATATGCAGCATGACTCTTGCCTGCTAATGGCTCCAAAGGCATTTTAAAAAAAAGAGACTTCTCTGGAAGCCTCATTTCTTCTTGCTCTGTTGTTTTGCTTCCTTTTTCTGTCTCCCACACAAACACACACGAACACACCCTCCAAAGATCATCTATGTTACAGCTTTCTCTTCCAACATATTATTACTATTCTTCAGACTTTTTGCATAGGCGTAATTTATACTGGTGACATTCTCCATGCTTAACATTGTCCCTACTATTTCTTGAAGGTGTAGACTGTAGAAACATTTTCTCCGAACATCACACAAAGCATACGAAAAAGTGCCTTTGGTTATTCCTCACATAAAACCCATTTTCTTCGCCCACTGGATTTATTACTCTTTTAACACCATATATTGCTGTTGATGAAATTCGATTTCATCACATCAACCTGAGCTTTCATATATGTAGTGTTTCAGTTTTAATTGAACCCTGGTGCATTTTCCCCCTTGCTGTTGTTTAGGCAGATGAGAACACAGCAATCACACCGATATCACCAGTCCAAGACTGAGGTCTTCTCAGTCCGGTTCCAAGTTCCAAAAATAGTTTGCACTATTGACAAACTGCACAAAATGAGCCAAAAAGATTGTCTTAGGTTGCAGCTTTTTTATGTAGATGTCAGCTGTTAGACATAAAATGAGCCAAAGGACAGAGCTGTAGAAGAGTGAAGAAATGTTTCTGGATATTTGGACCAAAAAAATGAATTACCAATGAACAAAAAGAGAATATAAAAGCTGGATGCAAAGCATGAAGTGATTTAAACTATATGATTAATGATTGTTTCCAATCCAATCACAACCTAAAATTTTCCTAATTGACTACAAAGAGCCTCTGTCAGCACATGATCAATGGGCTTTAGAATATTCCCATTTCGGAGACCCATTCTGGCAACCCGGCTAGAAATATAGACTTAATTAGAAAATATACACTTAATTAGGAATGCAGCGAAGTGTTTAAGTGTCCCTTCCCAGAATGCGATGCATTGTTTTTGTTTTGAAAAGTACGTGACCGCTACTCTGCTAGCTCTGAACAGCAAACTCTCTGCTCCTTTGAGTCACAAGAAATCTCTGACTCCTTTGAAACCCATCTCGAACGTTTTCTTCATTCACGTGTCGTACATGGAAGCTTTGAACAAGACATGTCTTATCTTTTAACAGCATGTTCCGATTTTAGAAAAGGAAATGCAAATTCTTTACCTACTGTCTTTTAGTACAGGATTTATAAAGACGATGACTTGAGTTGAAAGTGAAGTCTCCAACTGAAATTCAAATAGTTGCAATAAAATGAAATGAATCAGGATTGTTTCTTGCATCAGAAAGAATCTCATATCATGAAAATATTTATTAGTAGCTTCAAGCATTTGATACACAAAGCGTTCTGCTTTGGAATGAAATGTTATGTGACACACACAGGTCCCAGTATATGTTAACTGCATGAGTATTTATCCCTGACCTAGGCTTGAGACAACTGGATTAAATTAAAACATAATTTTAAGCTTATTATAGGGAATTTCCAGGGTTTTTTTCAGAACCATTCTATGTGACATTTCATCAATCCTTACCTGGATCCCACATCATTGGCAGATCAGTGTTAGCCTCCATTGCAGCTCAGTATTAGTATTTTGATGGTCAATTTGGCTCCATTTCTGAAGTGAAAGAAGAACTAAATTAGGCAAATTCTGCTTGCAGCCACGAGCTCGCACACATTGGCAATTATGCACACCGTGTATCACTAAATTAAGACTCATCCCTGCTGTGTCGGACGTGGCCTGATGCTGATTGCATGGGATGGAAATCTGATTGACTAATAAAACCAATTTAAGGCCCAGCTGTTGGTAACCAATCTGATTCCAGAGCGAGCCATTTGCATGTGATAGTGTTTCTCAAATGGATTAGGTGCATTTTGCTGTTTTGTCTTTCACACTTTGTTCAGATGAAGCACAAACTAATGGCTGTGCAGGGTGATAGGTCAGGATGAGAACTTCTGTATTTGTATGTATTTCAGATGACAAGAGTCACAAAAGAGCATTGCCTTGAAATCGTCTCCAAGTTTGAACCTTGTCCTGAAAACCAAAAGCAGGGGGTTCTGGGTATCGACGGTAAGATGAGATCTGTTTCCTCCTCCGGGAATATTTTAATAACATAGATGATTACAAAGTTGATTAACAAAGAAAGTGAGCTATTCAAGATGTAAAAATGTCATTTAGGTCGTTAAATTTGGCTGCTATAAGCTGAACTGCCTCATCAAGTCCAACTCTAAATGAAAACTTTATTTGGCAAATGCCCCCATTCTGCAGTAAGTGGTTTGTACATAATTAACTGTTGTTTTTCTAAGTGTGACATAATTGAAAATTTCATCAACTCTTGGATCTAACATCTACCTGCCCTCCATATTTTAGTGTTTTCCAGCTCCTGGCTTAACCAAATACAGTGGATAATATACAGGACTTGTCTGAATTTAAAATGGGAAAGCAAGAACTGTAAAAAGTGCATGCAGAAATGCTCAATAGCCTGGACTTGTTTTGGTTTCACTTCTGTTACTTCGTGCACAATAGAGATGTAACTGAATATGAATACATTATTTTGATTGAACAGATAATGTGTTCTGAACAGATTACAGATAGTCTAAAGGTTGACATAATTGAAAGGTAAATGAGTGAGTATAGAATTTGCAAACCAACTTGTTGGGCCAAAATCAGACCAAATAGACATGTATCTGTTCTTTATATACATTGAGGAGATTCAGTGGCCATGTGTTTGAATCAGCTCACCACTAAATTCTGTTCCTTAGGTTTTACGAATTACACGCGAAGTCCAGCTGGAGACATCTTTAAACCTGAACACTATGAAGTCAACCAGGATATGACTCAGCCTCTGTGCAAGTACTTTATCGCCTCCTCACATAACACCTATCTGATGGGGGACCAGCTGATGTCTCAGTCTAGGGTGGACATGTATGCATGGGTCCTGCAGGCAGGCTGCAGATGTGTGGAAGGTCAGTTTAAGTTGGGAAATAAATGATAAGACGTGTGATTTAATTTTCTGATACAGTGGAGTGCATAAGCATTCAACCCCCTTGAACTTTTTCCATGTATTGTCATGTAACAACTTAGAACCGAAATGGATCAACTGTGTATATATCATGAATCTTTACAAAATAGCCCATAATGCTGAAGCATGGGACATTGGTGGGGGGAATCAATATCTATTCATCCATTTTCTATACCGCTCATCCATCAGGGTCGTGGGACAGCTGGAGCCAATCCCAGCTGACTTCAGGCAAGGTGCAGGGTACACCTTGGACAAGTCACCAATCTATCACAGGGCTAACACAAAGATGATCAGCTATTCACACTCGCACCTATGGCCAATTTAGAGTTGCCAGTTAACCTAATCTTCATATCACTGGGATGACACCAGAGTGCCCAGAGAAACCCAAGCACACACAGGAAGAACATGCAAACTCCGCACAGGAAGACCCCAGCTAACCATGAGGTTCAAACCCAGAACCATCTTACTGTGAGGTGACAGTGCTAACCAATGCACCACAATGGCGCCCTGGTGCAACCGGACACCGAGAGAAATTAGAAATTTGTTGAATTGAGTTCACATGTATGCACTTGATATAAATACATCTAGTCCTGGAAGGCTTCAGAGATTCTTAATGAACGTATGTTAACAAATAACACCAGGAAGACCAAGGAGCTATAAAAAAAAAAAAAGGCAAGTTCTAGAAAAAAAGTAAAACTCAGGGATGGGTTATAAAAATACCCCAAACTATGAACATGCTGCAGAGCATGCATAAATCTATTATTAAAAATGGAAAGAATATGACACAACTCTGACACTGCCTATAGAAGGACATCCACTAAACATCAGTGACCATGTAAAGATGGGACTAGTCAGAGAAGCAACCAAGTTTCCGAGGGTAACTATAAAAATTATGCCACCACCATCGTGCTTCACTGTGTGGATGGTGCTCACTGGTGATCAGCAGTGTCAGGTTTCTGCCTAATGTAGTGCTTTGAGCCAAGACCAAAATGCTCAGTTTTGGTCACATGGGATCGGAGAACGTTTTTACACATGTCTCCCTCATGTCTTTTGGCAAAATCCAAAACAAAATCCAAAACAGGATATACGTATGGCTCACCACTCTTTCATGAAGTTTAGTGTCTAGGCTATGGTTGTGCCCTTTTGAGCTGTGGATCTCTCCAGCGCTTAGAGTTATCTTGGCCTTTTGGTTGCTTTCTTAACTAATTATGTAACTATATTGAAACCCCCCCCCCCCACCCCAACACACACACACATACTTCAATTCAATATTATGGTCAATTTTGTGTAGACTCATGACATACAATCCCAATCCCAAAATTCGTTTTAGTTATAACACAACAAAATATGGAAACGTTAACAGGGGCAAATACTTATGCAAGCTACTGTACATTAATGTTTAGTGGATGAACACATTGGTTGGGTAATGATTTAACCTGAATGCTGCTTGTACTGTAAACTACTGTATAATATCTTCCAGTGGACTGTTGGGATGGACAAGATGGCGAGCCAATCGTTCACCATGGCTATACTCTAACATCCAAAATCCTTTTTAAGGACGTCATTGAAACCATCAACAAATATGCATTTGTCAAAAACCCGTAAGTCTAACCTTTAAACTCTTATTAATGACGGTGACTGAAAAGTGGTGCTCACTTTGTGGTATGCATACAGTGTAAACAGTGTGTATATACAAGGGTGTGTGTATGTATGTGTGTGTGTATGTGTGTATGCACTACATCCTGAGATTTCATTAACACCAGCATTGCTAAAGGTGATAATCCCATCAAGATGCACGCAGTCAGGGCTCTATTCAGAACACTATTTTTAGACATCTCTGTACAACATGTCAATTTTAACACACAGCTGTTACTAACTGCTTTTACAGATCATCTTCAGTACCTTGTCGTGGTGGGACTGTTAAACATATTTCATCATGTCCTGACCCTGAAGGTTTTTCTTCATGAAGAATACTTAAAATTTCATTACTTGCCAATACCAGAAGATTTCTTTTCCCACCACATTTTCTTCTGTTTTGTTGTTGCCAATTCTAATCCTGTTATGTAGATATTGCGTCACAATAATCATGTTTTTCTTTTTCCGTCTTCGAATGTCCTCTTCAGGTATCCGGTGATCTTGTCCATAGAGAACCACTGCAGTGTTCCCCAGCAGAAGAAGATGGCTCAGTATTTGGTGGAAATCTTGGGGGAGAAGTTGGACCTGTCACCAGTTAAAGCTGACGAGTCAGGACTCCTGCCCTCCCCCGATTCCCTCAAAGGCAAAATTCTTGTCAAGGTCAGCTTTTTTTTTTTTTTTAACAATTCTTACTGTTGTTCAAGAAAAAAATTACCCTTTGCCAGTTAAATGAAAACACACACATTCTGTCATCAATTGAGGGTACTAGAAAATATACTGAATTTTGTTACAAAATGTCACGGGTGAGTACGAACAAAACCAGAAGTAACGGCTCAGGCAGGATTAAAAACAGTCCCGTGTTCATCTCTAGTTGAGTGATTCAGTTGTCAGAGCCAGAATTTATGCACCATGCATTTCTACCTCTGGGTTTTTTCCCAGTGTTTTCCAGTATTAGGGTTCTTATCTCATAAAAAAAACTTTCAGTTTAGGCCACTCCCATTTGGGATTTAAATATGAATGCAGATACACACATGAATAATTGGAGCACTTATTCAGTTTACACAGTTTCATTTTTTTTCTGTTTTTCTGGGGGGTTTTTTTCAAGACAGCCTTCTGCAGTATCCATAATGAGGCTCTTACATTATCCAGCATCTTTCATCTTTTGCTACAACTACGTGACACCACAAAGCAGCTGATATCAAACCAATGAGAAATCAGGCCACAGGAGTGATGGTATAGTTTAACGCAGAGCCGGTACTATAATTGGAAGCTGGCCGGCACCAGCCATTGGAGAGTTGGCTGAAAACTGGGCCAGTGAGCAATATTGACAAATTGCACGGTGCTGGCACTGGGTCAATGAGCAACTCTCCAGCTGCAGTCTAAAATCCACAGCTCTTTTTTTCTCTCTGTTGCTTGCCAGAGGCTTCAGCTCCAACAAGATTTGCATATTGTTCCTTTTTCATCCACATACATGCATTATGACAATAACTGCCTTGCTTAAGTTTTACTATATTGAATAGCAATCCTTATCTCCACTTGGTTTGACATTTAATAGATCCTCGGCCTGCCAAGAAGCCAGTATGACCAGGAAATTGATGGGATATTATCTATTATCCTCTTGATATTCACATTATCTACTACCATATACTTGGGCCATAAAACACAAATTAGATTCTGCACAAATTTCCAGTTTCTTCACAGTCTAAAAGTGGCAAATTAGGTGGCACAAAACACATCAGGATTCTTGAGCGCGATACAAAAGCTTATAACGGAGCTTGATTTACACTGTATGATTGATTTGCACAGTACATAGTGGAAATAAGTTTCGCTACAAATAAAAAAGGGGAAAAAAAATTGTGCACAGTTATCAGTCTAACCTAGCAAGCTTTTACCTTGTTAAACATTTCAAAATCGTTTGCTTTCTACACGAGCAGCTCTCTGACGCCGTGCCGAATTGATTGTTGCTCTTTAATACCGGTATCCATCACCTGCCTGTCCTTTTGTTAAACTCTCCACAGACCAGCGCTCAGACTCACCAGGCAGTACAGAGCAGCGCTTTTATGGGTCTGTCAATCAAACGATTACTGATAAGTAAGTCGGAGTGCAGACGAGTCCCCAGGGTCTCATTCACCAGACTTTGAGACAGCAAATGTGCTGTGTTTTCTCAAGTGAAAGAAATTATACCTAGAGATTTATGTAGCATTATTAGTGTCAAAACCCCCAGGCGATGTTTTTCTTTTTGTAGTTGTTGATTGTTTCCATGAGTTTGAGATGTCAGATGTCTTTGTACAGGAAAAAAAGATTTTTGTTTCCTTTCATATTTGGAGATTGATCGGAGATTCTGAATTGTGATCTGTAACATCAAAATCCAAAACGTTTTTTTGGAAGCTGGTTGTGTGTAGCTGATATCTCATATGTTTGTGTTGTCAAATAGTAGAGGCCATGACTTTCCCCATCACTTTGCAGTGGACATGCATGTAAAATTATGCATTTCACTTTTTCTTTTTTTTTACAGGGTAAAAAACTGCCCCCAAACATTGATGAGAATGCAGAGGAGGGTGACGTGTCGGATGAGGACAGCGCTGATGAGATGGAAGATGACTGCAAGCTGATGAATGGAGATGTAAGTTCCATAGCTCTTAAAGCAGGGTCTGTTTTTCCCGGGGCTCCACGCTGTCATTATTTATTGCCTAAACTTAGCATAAACTCCAACTTGAAGCTTGACTGACTAATCCCTAATTTCAAAATGCACATATTTGTGACTATTTGAGGATGCCTGTACTCTAGTTGATGGTATAAAATAATAGTAAGGCATTCTAAGATTTGTGGGTTTTCTTCACACGTTTTAGTCCGGATGAGAAATAATAGTAGCTGCATATAGCTTCTAAAGCCAACAGATTTAAGACAAATAAAAAAAAAATGCGCTAATCAGCATGAATTAACAAATTGGTTTGATTTACATGTTCAGTGCTAGCTTCATTGGCAGGTTAGCAAAGCAAGCTAACTGTACTAGATATGCATTTTTACCGGAAGCACCACTAAGATATTAAAATATTTCCTCTCTCCCGCTCTTTCAATCTCTGTCTCCTTCTCATGCTCTCACTCTCTCTCTCTCTCTCTCTCTCTCTCTCTCTCTCTCTCATGCTCTCTCTCTCTCTCTCTCTCTCTCTCTATCTCTCTCTCTCTCAGGCTCTCTCTCTCTCTCTCTCTCTCTCTCTCTCTCTCTCTCTCTCACGCTCTCACTTGAGCAGAACTTCTCTACTTGTAATCACACTTAATCCCATGACTAATGACATTACAGTAATAGCCAGTGATGTTTTTTTAGGTTCAGAGCTCAGTAGCTGTATAATAATGCATGACGCAGTGGCTTTGCATATCCAGACCCATAATTCCTTACTATTTTTATGGAAAGGTCAGCACAAGAATGCTATGCACATATAATTATAACAAAATTAAATGATTTGGGCTTTTTTTCAATTTTGTTATGAAAGCTTAGATTGTCTCAGTCTGCCTTTTTTGCTGCAGTTTAATGGTGTTTTTTTTTTTACTTACAGTATTTACAGTGTTGTACTCACCCCCTTTTAATGTGTTTTTTAGTATGTCAGATGGTCTGACATGCTCATTTTCTGCAGCTTGTTACGGTGCAGACAGGAAACAGTACCAACTGTCTATATACAGATCATTTCATTAAAGAAAAATCACTTCACTGCTTCTACTTTTGTCTCTATTTTCAATTCTCTTTGAAACTCAGCTCGAACTGTCTCACGTGTAGCTCTCTTTTCTCATCTTCCCCCCTCCGTCTTCCTCACAGTTCTGTGCTGCAAGACACAGTTATATGATAAATATTTCAGAATTAAACACTACTCTTCTTGCACAGAGAATCTTCTCTGAGGTGCCTGAAAGACGCATGATTAAAAACACTACATGTACCAAGTGTATTATTATCAAATTGATTCATATGGATTATTAGAATCAGGAGACAAATTAATAATTATGGGTTTCATAGACAGTATTAGTAGGCATCTTGAGAGTAGGTATATTTCAGAGTTTATGTTTATAGCTTAACATATATAATGAAGATTTGAGCATATGGTTCAATAAACATGTTTAGAGCAAGAGATTTGCAAAGCACATGTTCCTTCAATGGTTTGATTTCACGTTCAAAGGAAACAAGCACTTACTTGTTTATAGACTATGGCTCCTTCTATGTTTTTTGAGTGTAGAGCTCTAGGAATTTGGACAGGTGTTGCTGTTTTTTTGGGAAATGAAAGCAGAACAGAGAGACATTGCTGCACATGGTTCCAAGTGTGCCGCGATAAGGCACACTTGTTCTAAAAGTAGCAGCTCGCAGAAACAGGTCGCTCGTCACTCGAGTCTGCCATTGAGGCCAATTCAGCTGTAAATCAGCCAGCTTGAGAGCAGATCAGTTGAGATTCTCATATTCATTCATACATAAATTCTCTGCCAAGTTGTCAGGGAAATAACTAATCTTTTGCCAGATCAGATCTCCTCAGGCAGCTGGATACAATTAATATTCAAATTATATTGAATATGCCAGGTCTATACAGTTGGTGGACCACTGCTCAATCTACTGTAAAGTACAAGCCAATCAGAAAACAAATACTGCAACCGTCCGTAATTGCTTTATCCTGGTCAGGGTTAAAGAGGATCCCGAGTCTATCCCAGGAACCCTGGGCATGGGGTGGGAAATCATTGCAGCACAACAGGCACAAACTCATTCACACACTCATTCTCACTTACAGGCACTTTAGTGTATCCAATCCATCATCATGTGTGTTTTTCAACAGTGGGAGTAAGCAAGAGAACCTCTTAGACTTGGGACAGAATGAAAAGGAAGTTGAATTTAACAGGGACATTACAAACATGCAAGCTGATTTACTCACATGAGGAAAATAGCACATCTATCTATACTTAATGAATATGCCATTTCTACCTAAAGGTGCAAAAATACATGCAGTGCCTATGCAAATAAATTCATTTTGCATGCAATGTGTGATTTACTAAACCTAGAAGTCAAGTCACTTTGGAAAAGGTGATTGTGTACAGAAATTAATACACTCCGAGTGCATTCATTTACAAGTTCACACATTTCTTGGCAACAGAGCATTTTAAAAGGCTAATTAACATAATGAATACTCTATCCATAGTTCATGTCTTTAATCAGTGTTATACTGTAGTTCAAGTTCGGGTTACACTTCCTGGAGTGTCTTTGAGATACGAACGAGCCATGGCTATCGAGCACAAGTAAAGCACATAAAAGTCTCATTATATTGTTTCCTTAATGTAATTGTTCGTCATAAATAACATGTAACATGCCCACATTTGAAAAAAAAATCTTTTTCCTCGAACATACACATAGTGTGCATGACCAAGACATTTGCTTTTGGTCTCATTGACTACAGCACAAGATACCAAATGTAGTTCTAATGATGATTAGTGAAGTTCAGGTGGTGCATTTTATAAGACGCTCCCAGAAAAGGTTTCCTTTTTGGAACATTTCTAAATAGTTTTTTTGTTGTCAAAGTGACATTTAGCCACTGATTTTTAAATTTGACCACTGTAAAAATCTGCTAAACTATGCGATGCTAAGATGTGCTCTTTTTGTCCCTCCTTCACCACCTCTTCAGTGTGTAGTCGGGTCAGTGTGCTCAATGGTTCAATTACTGTCAAACATCCAGATGTGATGTGATGTTCACATTTTTTTATCATGGCTGCTGGCTGTGCTTATTGATATTTTTAACTCCTTAATGGATATCTTTTTGTATTCGTGTTTTTATATCCATTATCTGATTTCTCCTGATCAGCAGCCACTTGTCTATATTGTGTTGAAAGTTTGTTGGTTTTTTCCATGACAAAAGGGATTTTACATGTGTGCAACCGAACAGCAACAGTAGAATGTTTGGAACGTTTCAAAGTTTTTTCCATTCCATCAAAAATATTTTTTAGGGGTGTCAATAATTTTGGCACAGTCTTGAAAGAAAATATTGCCATTTCTTTTTAAAAGGAGTTCTATAGTAGTATTGTTGTAGAACAAAAGTAAATAGTTCTTTCTATTGTTTAAGCTGAATTACTGTGTGTTAATTATCTACAACCATCTTGGCTTATTTCTATGAAGGGTGCTAATACTTCTAGATGGATCTGTCTGTGGTTATCTTAAAAACGCTCCTAGCACAGATAGAGTGTGAGAGTGTCATTTCAGTGCAATTCTGATTATAGTGTGCATTTGTGATTCTTTTTTTTCTCTCTCTGTGTTCATGATCTAGACCTCTATGAACAGAAAGCAGGTGGAGAACGTTGCAAAGAAAAAGTTGGATAGCCTGATGAAGGAGTCGAAGATCCGTGACCGCGAGGACCCAGACAGCTTCACGATAGCAGCGCTGCCCCCCTCAGCAAAGCGGGATGAAAAGGCAGCCACGAAGGTGAGGGAGTTCAGACTTCATGTGACCTTTATTCTACTTTTACATTCAGGGTGTTTGTGCTTCCATAATTCAACACTTCTTTGCTCCCTAAAAAGCTCCATACGGCCATAAAAAAGCCACACCCTGTTGAACGGGAGATAACATTCATGCTAGAAAAAGGAATGTACTTTGTTTTCTCCACTGGGAATTTACTGACATCCAGCCAATATGTTTTGGCCCCTCTCCAGAAGATCAGTAGCCACCTTCCTCTGCCAGAAGAGATAAGTACTGCATTAGCCCATACATGCTGTAGTGAGATTAACCATCCAGAATTCACCCGTGGCTCACACAGTTTGCTTTTCTACATTCAGTTCCCATGATATTAATATGTAGCGGTATTTAAGAAAAGGATGTAGCATATCATGTCTGTATGACTGGGTGATATACAATAGTAACAGAGTGTCTAAAGAGGAACTAAAGAGATATGGAAATATCCTAGATGAAAACTAGACGGTTCAGGGATTAATTCCTGGTGTGCATTTCCTGTCCACGGGGTGTGGTATAAAATAAATGAAATGAAACAATACTTTGAAATGATATATATATGGTGAATAGCGAATACACTGTTTAGAAGATATTATCACATGAGGCACCTAAACCACAGTGATCCTGCAGGTTCCACAACTCAGATAATAAAGGCAAAAAATTGTTTTAAATGCATGTAATTCTGACAAATTGAATGAGATTAAACACACAAAGAGTGCATTATGAACCTGCAGGGAGGAACAGATATACTCACTGACCACTACAAGGAACACCTGTAGACCTGCTTATTTATGCAAATATCCAATCAGCCAATCATGTGGCAGCAGGGCAATGCATAAAACTATGCTGGTACAGGACCAGAGCGTTTGAGGAACTGCCGATCTCCTGAGATATTCACACAAAGGTTTACACAGAATGTGCAAAAAACAAAAACAAAAAAACATCCAGTGAGCATCAGTTCTGTGGGCGGAAACACCTTGTTGACGAGAGCACTCAGAGGAGATTGATCTCAGCTGAATTGGGCTCACAGGAAGGAAGGACTCTTTACAACTGTGATGAGCAGACAAGCATCTCAGAATGCACAATATATCAGATCTTTATATGGATGAGCTACTAGTTCTGTCAGCCAAGAGCAAGAATCGGAGGTTATAATTGGCATGGGCTCACCAAAATTCAGCAGATGAAGTTAACATTAATATATCTGAGCTGTACATGACATGGTGCACAACCTTTTCATGTAAAAGGCATGTCACTAGAAGTAGTTTCAAATTCACAGTAGAGTACCAATCCTGGAGCAGGAACCTGGAACTATGACCCAAGTAGTAAAACTGTTCCCAGGCTCTTTGAACACTCCATATATTTTTGGGTTCTTGCAACTTTTGTGCCCCACAACCGTATTTCTGGTCCTCATGTTGTGTAATAACACACACCTGCAGCAGCACAAGCTTCAAGTGACCTCAAAATGTAATTTTTCAGGACAGTCAGTAAGCAGAGAGGGTGAGCATACTGATTTATTGAACACTCCACTTCAGCTGTAGCCTTTCTTTTCTTTTCTGGGCATTTGGTTAAGCTATCGGTTATTATCACTCTCTTTCGACTTCATAATGTCAAACCTTAGCAATCAAACACTTAATGAATGATCTAATCAGTCTGATTGTATGTCTTCACTAACCGATGATATGTGGTTTACTAAATGACTTCCCGTCCTTCAGGTTAATGAGTCAGCCTTATTTGGATTGTTATCCAGTATTGCAGCACAGTTTCTGACCTCCACTGACAGCACTTTTACCAACACAGTGGCAGATTAGATTAGATCTAGAGTTTGCAGACCGCTGATGCCACCTTGAGGCCGAAGGGTTTAGCGCAACTTTCCCAACATGTAATCTCACTATTCTCTGCTTTTAAAGGTTTTGTTCTAAGACCGTATTGTATGATAGATATACCATTCCCAAAAACTTGCACTTGCACTTCTATTTTCTCTGCTTAACTTCCAGAAGAATCTATCTAGTCATGTTGTACAGCAATAAAAAGTCTGTATGTTGAACTTCTACCTGGTAATATTTTCTCTATTAAACCTGAGCTAGAAAAATTGTGAACAAATTCGATATTATTTCCATAACACTGAGCTAATAATTTATTTTATGCTGTCTTAAAGAAATAACACACTGTAATTTATTTACGTAATACTGAGCTAATTACTTATTTTCTATATGTCGTAAAGAGATTACACTAATTTATTCCCATAATACTGAGGAGAGAGATAATACACTTTATTTTATTTTCATAATACTATGTAATGGTTTATTATTATGTATGCTGCTAGAGAAAAATGTTTGAACAGCTTGTCTGTGCCCGGTTTCCAGGGGAAGGGAGACGAGACGACCGACACAGGAGACGAGTCCAGCCCCAGCACCAATAAACGTCTGGCCAGGTCTTTCATGGGCAGCTTCTCCAGACGTAAGGTCAGTTAGGATTCACAAACGCACACTTTTTCACATTGGCCATGGTACTGATCAAAAGTATTTAGTGGTTCGTTCATTGTGTTGTAGAAGAAGACAAGCAAACTCAAAAAGACGTCCAGTTTTGAGGACACAGACACGGACCAGGAGAGTTCGAGCAGTGCGTCGAAAGCCCCATTACATCACAGCAGGTAGGACTGAAATCCTCTGTGGACTGTCTACATACCTGTCTGTGTGTGTGTGTTCTAAAATTTCGTTCATATTTGACTGTGATTTCTTTTCCTCAGAAGGAAGAAAACTATGAAGTTGTCTAGGGCTCTGTCTGATTTGGTAAAATACACAAAGTCTGTGGCCATGCAGGATCTTGAAACACAAGGTACACAATGCAGGAACACATCAGACTTTTAGAAGTGCTCTTTTAGTATATTCTGTTTTTTACAATGTTTTGAGTTGGCATAGATCATATTCGACATACTAATACACTTATGTCTGACTGACATACATGCTCATGTTTTGTGGGTTTTTTGGTGTCAGGAGGCAGCAGCTGGCTGGTATCATCTCTAAGTGAGACCAAGGCTCACCAGCTGATGCAGCAGAAGCCAGCCCAGTTTGTGCGCTTTAACCAGCGGCAACTGTCACGAATTTATCCCTCGTCCTACCGTGTGGACTCGAGCAACTTCAACCCACAACCGTTCTGGAACATCGGATGCCACCTGGGTATGCAAGTAGGCCAGGGTCAAAGCTGAGGTTTGGATCGAGAAAACCTAAAGATAACTTTTTATTACTAATGGAGTAATGTTGGATACTAATAGTGTCTGACAGCAGCCGTAGTGCATCATTAGGCTTGGAATGGAGGCTTTCAAGTGACACAGTGTCAGGAGACACGTTCATGCTTAACCAAGCTAAGGACCCAGCCACTCCTGTAAAGGGACATACAGTGCAGCCTAGACACGAATCACAATCAAACCAGGCCTACTTCTTTTCTTTCTTTCTGCCAATTTAGCCATTTGTTATACAATATATTAACATATAATATAGTTATATGCTGTTTCTTGTTATATGCTGGTTATTAGCCTAGAGTAAATGATGTACATTGTGTTTATTTGAATATTGTAAAACATTTTGTGTTTGTGTGTGTTCCAGTAATTTACTATAAAATGTAGTGTTAGATTTTATAGCGATATTGGCTTTTGATCTAATGATGCCCCCTGGTGGAGGTTTTGGTTAAATTGGAAAACGCTTCTTCAATGTCCATGTTAAGGCAGATAGATACATTTGGTCTATAAATATTTGGACATTGGCAAAGTTAGCTGTTACCACAGTGTATAGGAGCCTGATACATTCAAATCAGATAAACAGCATGGGAATTATAACACTTCTAGAAAATCATATGTACAGATATGAGACCATGATTAACCTGTACCAGTATGCTGAGCTGAGAAGAGAATGGAGGAGGGAAGGAACTGTTTATTATTGGAAGCACACCATTTCATCTTATGGCATGAGCATGTAGGGCTGCCAATGGAACTGGTTCTCTTGTATTTGTTGATGATGTGACTGCTGACAATAACAGCAGCGCGTATTCTAAAATGTGTAGCACTATATTATCTGCTCAGATTTGGCCATATGCTTCAAATCTCATTGATCACCATGCAGGCTGACATTGGCCTGAAGCATACTTCATAAGAAATTCAACAAGTGGAATATTCAGCAATGGCCAAAGTCCATCACCTGACCTGAATCCAATTGAACATGCATTTCACATGCTGAAGGCAAAACTGAAGGCAAAAAAAAAAAGAAAAAGCAGGAAGTGAAGACAGCTGCAGTAAAGGCCTGGCAGAGGATCACCAGGGAAGAGAGCCAGCATCTGATGATGTCTGTCGGTTCCAGACTTCAGATTTGCAATCAAGTGTTTAAAATGTTTGCACTTTGAGCTCATTTTCATTAAATACATTTCAACTCATATATACTGAGGTAGACAGCTAAAATAACAATGACTTTGTCAATGTTCAAATATTAGGAGCCTGAACACATATCAAACAACAGCCTGATATTGCTATGACAAAGTAGCAACTACAGACACTTTTTAAAGTTTAATTTTAGCAGAGTGAAATTGGCCTTTTGTATGCTTTTCAGGTTTTGCTCACCATTTGTTCAGCAGATAATAGGACAAAAAAGAATCGATATAATACTCTCACATACTGTAAAGTATAAAGTACATGCTGCGATTATTGCCTTTAATTTGTGTGTGTGTGTGTGTGTGTTTGTGTGTGTGTGTGTGTGTGTGTGTAGTGGCACTGAACTACCAGTCCGAGGGCCGAGTTCTTCAGTTGAACAGGGCCAAGTTCTACACCAATGGAAACTGTGGCTACGTTCTCAAACCTGAGTGCATGTGTGATGGTGAGGTTGTGTTTTTTCACTGAGCTTTTCTCAGGGGCATTATGGGTAATTTTTTTCCCTGCTCACAGTGGAAGGTGACTCATGAGGACTGGTTTTCTGTATTAATTGTATCTTTTAACAGAGACTAATACTGCAGAAAATATTGGTCATAGTATGTTATAAAAATATTTATACAGTCACTGTGGTTTTATATAGCAGGACATGAATCGAATAGTTCCCATGCATGCAAATTTCTAGGTTTTAACATTGTAAAATAAAACTTTTGTCCCATTGCCATCTGTGTTGCCAAATTAAGAACTATTAAAGTAAAGTTGGAACTTTTAAACTTTTTATCTTAGAATCTTTTTCTGTTAACAGGTTCTTTTAATCCAATTTTGGAGGACCCATTGCCAGGACAGATGAGAAAACAGCTGGTGGTGAAGATTATTAGCGGCCAGCAGCTGCCCAAACCCAAAGACTCTATGCTGGGAGATCGAGGCGAGGTGAAGACTAAACCAAAAATCACGTCCACTTCCTGTTCATGCCTTCTTTTTACCATTCTATACTTTTTTAAGCTTTTTCTACATGTTTACACTTTACATTTGTAATGCATTTTTGCTTGAAAGTCACTTCTTAAATTAACTTTTTACATTGACTTTAAATTAAATTTAAAATAAATTTTTGCAGTTGCATGTTTAAGACTCTCCAAATCTTTTGTTGACTTTGCAAAAGTTAATGGGTGTAAAATGTCTTTTTTGTGTTTTTCAGATCATTGACCCTTTTGTGGAAGTGGAGGTCATTGGCTTGCCAATAGATTGCTGTAAGGAGCAAACCAGAGTAGTGGATGACAATGGTAAGTGACAGCCCACCGTCTTATAATCAGCTCATTGGTTTTTATTAAGGGATTCATAGTAAATGCTTTTCAGGGTTCAACCCCATGTGGGAGGAGACCCTGGTTTTCACTGTGAACATGCCAGAAATCGCTCTGCTGCGCTTCCTGGTTTGGGATCATGACCCCATTGGCCAGGACTTTATTGGCCAACGGACCATTGCCTTTAATAGCATGATGCCAGGTATCTTCATTAATATCTTCTTACTTGTTCTTACTTGCTTCTTTTTGTATACTAGAGTGCTATGTTTGATATGTATCTGATCTGGAATGGTTGATTCTGGCCATAATATGATGTGCTGATTTTGTTATGCAGGTTACCGCCATGTGTATCTAGAAGGGATGGAGGAGGCGTCCATTTTTGTTCATGTGGCAGTCAATGACATCACTGGTAAGGTAGGTACTTACAGGGAAGTGCAGGAACTTTTGGTTGTACTTGGACTTGTGAAAGAGCCTAGTGGTGGGTTTGTACAGTAACCTTTGTCTTGACTATTGCCTATTTTCTTTTTTCTTGTGCTCAGATTGCATTGGTATTGTAGTGCATGGGTCCTTTGACCTTTTAATGGCAGAGTTTTTGGAGGAATTCTAGTACATTCTATTATATGTGTATTATCAAACAGTATTAATGCTTACTCTGTGTTCTGTAGTCTTTATTAGCGAATCCAAATCCAAAAGTCTTTATTAATGCTGTAAGCTTCCTTTTTTAACAAAATATTTTCTGCATAAATTTTTAATTGGAAATGTCCAGCCCTGATAACTGTTATAAAATACAGCTACAGATACAGGCCGAAAGAAACTTGTATATTTTTTGCTGTTGAAAAAGTAATGCATAATTCAACTTTCGTAAATCTTTGTAAGATTTTAAATAATGCTTTATAAATTTTGTATTATTTAATATTAGAACACTTGCCCATTGAGGCCGTTAAGTATTTTGTGCCATCTTTCATAAATTGTCTCACTTTTTCTCAGAAATACAAATGTTTGTCTTTATCTAGTTCTCTCTCTCTTTCTATATTTGTATGGTATTTCCCTTCCTCTCTCCGTCATTCTGCTTCTCTCTCTGACTCCTCTTTCTTTCCTTCTCTCTCTTTGTGCTTTCAGTGCAACCACCTTAGTCCAAAAGCTGTCTTTAGAGGCAGGAAATTGTTAGGAGCCCTGATGCTGTCACTCAAACTTTCAGGTGTAGTGAGACGCAATCAGCACCTTGCATGTGCCACATGACCCCTCCCCCTGCCCCATCTCCCCACTCTCGAGCGAGCGACCAAGCCTGTGCTAGCTTTCAGCCTTGCCAACTCATGGAAAAATGAGTTGTGACATAATTGTGACTGCCTTTACCTTGCCAGCATTCTCATTCGACCCCTAAGCAGATCCAATGTCACCATCCACTGCTGCAGGCACGTCGGGGGGGGTTGCATCAGGCACTGCATTCCAGGGGTGACAACGTCTCCTCTTATTTCACTTAACTCAGGAAATTCTCAAGCTGCAATAGGCTCTCAAATGCCCTGTTAGCATTATCTAGGAATTTAACCTGACAGAGCTAAAGGGTATGGCCACATTGTCCCCATACACAGTAGCTGTAATCTTAGAAAAGACATTGGACCATGCTTATTCACTCCCAGTTTGTTGTTTTGTTGTGATGATGAAGAGCCGGAGGTTGCCAGGTACTCTTTACAATGATCTATTTTGCCAGATGAGAATTGGGTTATAAATAGTGTGTATTATTCTTGTTAATACTAACTAAATTCATATTCAGGTCCTCTTGTGCAATTTAGGGTAACTCACTTTTAATACCTTTGGTCTTTCTGTCTTCATTAATCTAAATTTTGAAATTGTCATAATACAATACAAAGAGGATATGGTATTTGTTTTTATTTGCCACTTCTATTCATTGATGTGTATTGAAGTAGCATTTGCAGATAAGATGCACAACATATTAAGCACATTTCATATGAATCTACTTTGACATGATTCATGAAATGACACTGGGTTTATTGCTTTGCAGAATGTACAGCAGGGAGTATGTACTGCCCTTTCATGTGCTTTCACATATTAATGATAAATAAATTCTGTTGCTCAAGATTTTAAAATGTGGAATATAATATTGTGTTTCGGGTTAAATAAATAACATTTTGGTGTTAAGTAGCACTTATAACCCAGTGCCATTTGTAAGTAAATGTCCTCATTACATATACACCCTAATCTTGCATCTCCATTTCACTACAGCTAGTTCTGTGTTCGCACTGAGTTGAATGTTATAATAGATAATAGGACTGTCTCTAAACTTGGATCAATGTAACATGTTCCACATTTTAACAGGTCATTAACATTTCTCTTATTGTTTGTGTCTGTGAGTCTGTTGAGTCCAAAAGTGAAACAGAATAGCTAAAGGAGCAATTCAAAACCAAAAAGGATGGATAAGTAAAAGAGGAAGAGAAGAGATAATGCTAACTGGAACCTAGCCTTCACCTCTTCCTAACATTGTTAGCATTGTAGATGCAGTGTTTCTTTTCATAAACTGATGGTAACTTTTTAAAGATGTCTAAAGCAAAAAGCTGTGTTTTTCTTAAAACTATTTTAGGTTTCATTGGCATTTGACATGATACATGGTTTTTCGGTTTTTAGTATATATCTTAATTTTAAAAAATGTAATTGTTTTAGCTTTAATAGATCAAAGTAACTATGCTTTAATAAACTACCTATTTTGAGATGTTTAAAGCAAGAAATGGGTTAGCATGAATAGTACAATTATTTATTATACACGCAATAACATCAGATGTCACAAAATTTTCAGCTTTGCATAAAAATACTGCCTGCTTGTTTTTTTGTACTTTTCTTTAGTTTGACCTTTTTCACAAACAGCCTTATGGAGACTTGTTGTTGCTCTCAGTTGCATGAGATTCATGCTATTTTTCCACTGATTGTTTGCAGGCACGGCCAGCCAGCGGCATAAAAGGGCTGTTTCACAGAAATCCAAAGCAGGCTTCTCTAGACAGCCATGCTGCTGCGCTGCACAGCCGTAAGCCCCCTTTTGGAGCCCACCTGCTTCGCCGCACGGCCAGCGCGCCCACCAAGGGCCAGCCCAAAGTTAAACGTGGCTTCCCTGAGATCTCCATCGACACCAAAGACTGTAGCTCGGAGGGAGCCAGCTCTGAGCGTGAGTCTGAGGAGGGCCCAGCTGCCCATCCCAACGGGAACACGGCAGCGTCAGCGCGACCGTGGGAGCACAGCACCAACGGGCAGCTTCACTCGGATGATAGTACAGGTAAGGTCAATTTAGTCCATCTTGAGCCCAGGCCCAAACCATTGCATAATAGAATGGGCATGAGTGAGCCCCTAAGGAGAGCCAACAGGCTAAAGTTGCAGGATTCATTGGAGAAGCAGGGTGTTTTCACCTGTGTCACAGTGAACAGCTCTGGCCAGTTAGGAATGACATCCAGTTGCATGAAGTGCATGATTGGGACAAAGGAGAGTCCAGATTTGGGGAGGAAAATAGTGGACAACCTTAAGCAGGGGAGATCAGCTCCAGTGCCAGAGAGGGTGTCTTGCTCACCCACAGCTATTCGAAAGGTCTCCCCAGAACCATGCCCAAGACCTAAACCCCTAGCCTTACCTAAGCAGCCACAGCAACCCCAAACTAAACCTGAGCCTGAAGTCCAGTCCTTCAAGCCTACACCAATGCCAAGGGTACAATCAAAAGCTAGACAGACACTGGATGTATTGGACAACCCTGCATCTGGGAATGCCTTCACCAGGAATGCAAGCTCGTATAGCGTACACCATCGACACATCCATCCACCTGCAGCTCCAGTTCCAACTATACCAGATAGCAAAACTGGCTTGAACAGGCAACGTCTTGTTCAAAACAATTATGGCAGCAACTGTAGGGACTTCAGTCCTATGAATGGTGATGAGAGTCTTTCAAAAACCAATTGGAGCAGCTGCAGTAGTCTGGACAGTATGGAACTGCATCCCACAATTCCACCACAGGTGTTGGACAAATGTAAGCAGGTTGTAGGGACTCTACAGCGGGAGATGAACACTCTCTTTTCCCAGAAAATGGAGGAAATCCGCAGTAAATCACCCTTGTTCTTCACTGGTAAGACCATGGTAGTTCCCTGAAGGGATCTAGTTGATCTCAGTGTCTTTGTGGGCCCTCAAGGCTGTAGTGGATCCCCTAGATTCCAGATGACTAAAGTGAACAGCTTTAGATGAAGTACATTTATGGATAACAGTCATGAACGACCCAATCCAAGTGCCAAAGATGATAACTATTAATTTATGTTCAGCGATTAATATATCATTAGGATAATTGTATGTTCTTTGTAACTTATATGCAAATAATAGAAATGTGGTAGTAACACTCTTAATGTGATGATAACTTACTGTCACTGAGGTGGAATTCTACTGAGGCTATATGGCAAGAGTTAATCACTCTGATTTGCAACATATTTGAGATCTTTGCAGTGAAATTCAAACTGAAAGATTCTTTACCCCAGCTCTACTCCATAAATGTAGCAGAATTAGTAGATCTAGTAGATCTCCAAAACTGATCAGTCTTCTACTCCCCAGTAGACTTTTTATTCTTTACTTTTACTGATTCATCTTTTTAGCATTTACACAAACGTTAGCTTTTATATCAAATTATTATTATTTTATATA
>JAQQZR010000039.1:19523545-19548758 GCA_030068235.1 Notoglanidium macrostoma | reverse complement strand
ACACCAGAATGCAGGAAATGGCATCTAATTCATTAAAAAATGTATGGGGGAGGACCCACAGACCCCCCGCCAGTGTGCCCCCCCACATTCAAAATGCTTCTGACGCCCCTGCTTTTACTGCTGTATCGTCCTCCACGCTTCTGAGAATGCTTACCACTAGATTGTGGATTTTGCCTATGGGTGTTTTTTTTCCATTCAGCCACAAGAGAATTACTAAGATAGAGCACTGATGTTTGACAATAAGGCCTGGCTTGCAGTCAGTGATCCAGTTCGTCCCAAAGGTGTTCTATGGAAGCTGAAGTCAGGGGGCTCTGCAGTCGGTGGTGTTGCAGCATCACAGCTCCAGCATCCTTGGTTCAGTCCTGAGCTTTTGGTCAGTGTTTCTGTGAAGGTTCGCATGTTCTCCAAATGTCCTTGTGGATTTGATTGATTCTGGGTCCTCCAATTTACTCTAACCTCCCAAAAACATGTCAAAATATTTCCTGGGGTGTGAATGTGTGTGCGCATGGTCCACTGTGATGGATTGCACAGAGCCCTGGATCTAACCCCACTGAACACCTTTGTGATGAGCTAGAATATCACCTGTGCCCCAGGCCTCCTCACCCAACATCAGTGCCTGATCTCACTAGTGCCCTTGTGGCTGAATGGACAAATCCCCATAGTCACACTCCAAAATCTGGTGGAAAGCCTTCCCGGAAGAGTGGACCTTATTGTAACAGCAAAGGCACTAAATCTGGAATGGGATGTTCAGAAAACACGTCTGAGTGTGATATGACATGCATCTGAGTGAGTCTACAAACTTGCAGTTGGTCATGTTGGTGCAGTAGAGTGCTCATGGACAGTTTAATATTAACTGACAGAATCTGCCAGCAAGTTACTGAAACGTTCACACAACCGAAATAGGCGCTTAAAATTCACCGTGGTATATTTCCAGCTGTATGACCGAAATTAGACCCTTAAAATTCAGTGTTTAAACCCTTAACATTCGGATGTTTTCTATATACATTATGAATCATAGAGGTTATGAAAAGTGGAGTAATTCTCAGAATATGGTGACAAACCTGTCCCTTTAAGTGCTCATATCATAGTTTAAACATTTCAAGAAGTCCAGACATCACTATATAAATTTAGAGATTCTTAAGAAATACAAATGATTGGACTTTTTATTATTATTAAATTCTTCTACTCCTACAGCTAACATAAAGTGCATATGACATAACAATATACAGAGACAACACACAAGACAACAACATAGAGAGAGTTGCATACATGTGGGGAAATGGTATTACACAAGTTTGAGATTTAATAAGAATAGTGCAAAAGATGTAATATGGAACATAGAGTGTAGTGCAAGTAGTGATACAGGGGTATGATTTTAAGCATCACAGATGCTTAGCAAAACATGCAAGCATACAGTGAAGAAGATCTAAATGAGCAGTATGTTTGTAGTTTTATTGAGTAATTTTATGTAGTGAGGAAGCCACTTGAACTTGAACTTGAACTTGAAGAGAAAGCCTGCATCATTTAACTCCTGCTGATAAAGATCCTAAAGTCCTGAGGGAAGAAAGTATCTTTGAGCCAGAAGGAGTGTGGATGATGCATCAGAAGTGCTTGAAAGAGGGCATGAAGGGCACAAAGCACATGCCTAGGAATATAAAGCTAAAATCATGTAATGTTTAAAAATGATCTCTTTGAATAAACTACTACTAGTACATAAACCCTGCAGTAAATAATATTTACCTTTATTATTATTATTATTATTATTATTATTATTATTATTATTATTGTTGTCATTATTATTATTATCATTATCATTATTGCAGTACTATACTATACTATTTACAATTACCGTAGTACCCATGTTACGACACGTCAAATATACTGTAACTCTCTTGTTTCTACTCATTAATTTATAAATATCGCCATCTAACGGTCACACATTGTTACTTCTGTAGCGCATCAAAAATGTACAATTAGAAAATGGCGAATAAATGAATGAATCTGACCCCAATATGAACAGAAGCCCTAAACTGTAAAATAAATAAATAAATAAATAAATAAAAATAAATGCTAATGCTCTCCACAAACACTGAAAATGAATCAGTCTAATGTAAATCTGAGGGATCTGCGGTCACAGGTAAAACTGTCAGTTGTCACGTGACCGTGTCCTTAATTCTTGTATACTGCATAGTACACACCTACGAGGAGTAGTATGCATTACGTATGCAAGAATGTCACAGCAGTCGTGCAAACGCGGAAGTCATTCTTATTTTGCGCTCATGTTCTAGATATTACTAAAAATGTCTTTGAAACAGGCTTTACATTTTTTTTAAATTTCTTTTACATAACGTTTTCGCTATTTTGATCAAGCCTTTCGAAACACGCAAACAGGAAGCGTGATGTCATAAACCCGTCCGCCCGGAAGTGAGGATGGTCTTGGATGTCCGTTCCTGTTTTCGTGAGCTCCTGTGCTTTGTGTTGTTCACAGGCTATGGAGACTGAAATTATCCGGAAAATCGCTTAAAGAACCAGCAGGTCACAGATGAGAGAGACTTTTTAAGGGTATCCCTGTAAGTAGCTCACGGAAGAATGATTGAGAGATAGTCCGACACCTAAGCAGTAATTTCACATTTTTACTTTTTTTTTTTTTTTCCCCCCCATTGGGGCCGACGAGAGCAAGCAGATCTATAACGTTAATGTAGCTAACGTCCTGAACACCAGTCATTCATGAATCCACAAATAGATCATTCGCTGGATCTGATAAGGGAAAAAAAAAGGCAGAAGTGGGTGATTTTATATCTGTGATCTTGGTTGATCATTGATTGGCTAGCTTTAACAATAGAACCGTGGTTTATTACAGTCTCAGTCTGTTATTTCACTAACCTTGCCTAGCTATATAGCTAACATTAGCTAGCTTGTTAACTGTTATGGTTAGCTAGAGTTTGTGACTAGTCATGTAACCGTCATGATTACGGATGAAGTAGCTATCAATATAATGTACCAACACGTCAAAGATGGCTGGGCTAAGATTTTTTCCTTTGTATCCACATCTAACCAGTTACTCCTAGGTTACAGCTAGCTTGCTATCGATTATCCTAATGCTAGTTCTAGTAACCTCTGTTTAAATAGTGTGCTAATTCGTTTGCCTTTGTCTTTTTGTTTTAACAGCGGTTTAAAAAAAAACAAAAACAAAAAAACAGAAAATAACCCCAAAATCCCACATCAGTGCTATTGTGGACAGTTACACCCTTTCGCCACTTAGCGCAGGTTTGGTTAGCTTACCCGGCTAGCCGGTTTAGCTTGCCTAGTCATTGCCTGTAGCTAGCTAGCACTAGTTTCCCAGCATTTAGATGTGATTTAGCAATGCTAGTTGTCAAACATATGAGTGGGTTTACTTGCTGTTATTGAACGCACGCGACTGTCAAAGGCAGGATTATTTGTGGGTAGGTTGGACAGCTAAGCTTTTTGCCGACCTTAAACAGCTAGTTTAAGCTAGGTTGCTTGTCCACCTGTCTGTTTTTTCTATTCTGTGCGTTGTTTAATTAACCATACACATTAGTTCTGAATATCTTGATATTGTTTGATATGACGTTTACCTTAATTTCATGAATGAATATCTTAATTTTTCATTATTATTATTATTATTATACGAGCAACTGGGTAATTTGCAGTCTGAATAGCTTGCTAATTGTAGGCGGTGTGGTAAAGTATCGTTAGCAAGCCAGTTCGGTTTATTTAAAGTAACAACCTACAGTCTAAGATATATTTCCGACTAAAATAGATGTTTTGTGTATATTCCGCAGTATTTTTGTCGTTTGTTATTTATACTCTTATTTGTAATTGTAGCTTGGACATAACACGCACAGCCAGTTTTGTTGAAGTCATGCAAGTCTCAAATTTCAAATGATTTAGTTGTTTGTAAAAACAATGGCTTTTAGTGTTGTAGTTCTTTAAACCGTGTAGCCGCCTTCCTTCATGACTGAACATTCCGCATGTGTGTGAAGTATTTGTAAAAGGATAACTGAGGCCTTATTGATTTGCAGTAACTGCGTCTTCACTGCTAATTCTCAGAGCTGTGGATCTCACAGTGGCCTCTGAGATGTATATTTAGGGGGTATATGATGTCCCTGACTATCCCTTTTATTTATATATATATATATATATACATCAATTGACACAGGTAAAGATTACTCTCAACTGGTATCGAGGTTCATATGATTCTCATCAGGGGTGCTTTGGTGCTGTTTTGTTTTCAGATGAGTACATGTGTGAGGGTCAGGTTATGAATACGCATCTGTTTGTAATTCTGCTGGTACTGAACAACTTGTGCTGAGTGCTGTGTTCAACAGCTTAAGAGACCGATTTGAAAGAAAGCTCACGTGGCTCAGTGCTCGCAGAACTGAAGTGCTCTTAGGCCATGTTTTACACTTGGGTTTAAAATGCGTCTTGAGCTTTCAGGTCACAAATGGACTGCGGAGACACGTCGCCGTTTACACTCGTGTTCATGATGCGTCTCCAAGGTGTCCAGCTGACCAGCTGCCTACGTCGCTTCCGCTAAAAGGTCCCCGCGCAAAATTATATTAAACTGTAAAACCTGCAACATACCTTCATTATTTTCTTGCACTCCAACCATGTACATCGGAGCTCCTCTCCGATTTTTTATTTATTTATTTTTATTTATAAATTTTTTTTTTTTAAGCGTGTCGTCTCTGTCCAGCCTTAATGGCGTATTTTCCTGTTACGTCCATGTTTCGGACCTGTTAGCGTTTACACTACAGATGGTATGGGCTTAAATGCGTCCCAGACCACCTCGGCAAGTGTTTTGAGCGAATGCGTCTTGGAGGTCGTTTACGCTTGTATTTATCGCTATCCAGTTATGATCAGATCGCCCAAGACGCATTTTAATACCAAGTGTAAACGGGGTCATATTCAAGGCAGTTTCTCCGCATGCCCGCGTCATTGTTCCATGTTCACAGATATCTTTTTGTCTTGACACGTTGTGCTCATTTTTAGTGGCCATGCTTGCTGAAACTGTTCAAACACCATAAAGATGTTTTGAGGTTCCTTTTATAGTGAGAAGAAGCTGTAATGCGTCCTCAGAGCTACTCAGTACTACCTCCACAGAGCACAGTTTGCAGTCTGCTTTGTTTTGATCGCCATCGTTAATTTTGAAATACATCTAGATCGCTGTCCTTTTGTGCTATCTGTTCGTTATACTTACACGTACGAGTAAATGAGCATGGTTTCAGACTAAGTATCAGTATGAATGCAGCCCTAGTTATTATTTAGTCGTAAGGCAAATTGAGTGGTCATTTAAATGACAGACGTCAATCTAAAACTCAGTAACTTAAAAACAAATATAAACAAAGTTAATGTTAATCTCATGGGAGGAGTGGATTAATGTGGCCATTTGAAAGGCTAGACAGTACGTAATTTGTCCATCATTTTTCAATATATTGCCTTTGACGTACTTCTTTAGCAGCGGCCTGCTATATAAAAGCACATTCTGGCTTAAATAATTAAATATTCATGTAAAATATTGTGCTGTGTGCAACCTGCCAAACTGTGTCGATGAATTTTTGATAAGATTGGTTCTGACAGTGGTGCCAGCTGGAATACAAATCACATGTTTATACTAACCTGCTCATTCTCATTATGGATTTATGGATGGAGTCTACAGTGTCAAAGCTTTGTAAAGGTCAGGAAGGGAAAGTCTTGGGAACAGAGCGCTTTGTGGTTTCTGAGTAACATGACAAGCTGTGTTACTGCAGAAGTGTTGGTGTTTGTAGTTGTTGTAGGATCAGCAATAACAGGAGGTAACTTGCCTCGGGAGCATTCCACACCATTAAAAATAACTACAATGGCACGTTATTCATTAGTAAATAAAACATGGTACTAACTGGCAAAATGCTGTGGTATAAAAGGATGCTGTGTTATTAAAAAAACAAACTGACGCAAGGCTGCATCAAAACTCTTTCTTCTGGTGGTGCGTATTTTTCTCTGTGTCCTTCACATTGGTCCCTTACCTCTCTGCAGGTTGCCAGATCTTGTGGAGGCTTGTGTGCCGGTTAATGTATAGAGTAAAAAGGTTGAAACTTGAAGACGAAAACGAAGGAAGTTGGAAAAGGTATTTTTTAAAACGGCATTACAAGGAGGTTTAAACTCGGCGTTGGGAGCTTAAACTGTAACTGACTGTTTTTGTGTTCAGTTTTTCAGCTGTCAAGATGACCGCAGTGGACGACCTTTCAGACAGCACAGAAGTGGTCGAGATGGAAGATGTACCCTCGCAGTTTTTTGTGGAAAAGCATTCGTGGGATGGCCTGCGCGAGATCATCCATGGAAGTCGGAAATACTCTGGAATGATCATCAACAAGGCACCCCATGACTTCCAGTTTGTACAGAAGAATGACGAGTTGAGCCCTCATTCTCATCGGCTGTACTACCTTGGTAATGTTTCCCTTGCAAGCAAGAGAGAGAGAGAAAGAGAGACTCAGGAATGCCAAAGGCATCCATCATTAACGTCAGCTTGCTGAGCCAGTTAGCATTAGTCTGATAACCGAATGCTAAAAAGCCCTCTAGGAGTTATTCAGTGTTGACTAAATGTTCGGTGTAATTACTTATTTAAAGCAAGATTCAAGGTGCAGGAAAAAACCACCATTATTATTTTTTAAATCTAGTAGTTCCTGTTGACTAAAAAAAAAAAAAAAAAAAGAAATAGCTGACTGTGTATCGCTATCACTGACTAACTAATATCATTCTGCTTTATCTGTGCACGTCACTTGGTTTAGGTATGCCCTATGGGAGCAGAGAAAACTCTTTACTGTACTCTGAAATTCCAAAGAAGATCAGAAAAGAAGCCCTTCTGGTTTTATCCTGGAAACAGATGTTGGATCATTTTCAGGTAAGTTACTTCCTTAAAGCTGCTTACAGATACGGATCATTTGTTTTGTTTCATTTTCTTTTTTCCACAACCCGAGCTAAAGCAGGTTTGGCATGAATAGTTTGTGGTTGAGACGTCCGCTGTGTCTTAGCCAGATACTTTTGTTAGTACACTGTATACGTTACATACTTTACCTGAGCAGTGCTTTCATTTCAACAGAGTAGTGTTGTGTCAAATCGAACACGTATCCGACAATAGTGTGTTAACTCTTATAACTTTTGTTTGTATGTGCGGCGTTCAGAACAGTCCCGACCACCATTTTGCCGCAGTTTTCGCAAGTACGAAAACAGGTCTGTCGTCCCTCCCCTCCGTCTGCGTAGCCGATGTGGTGAATATTGAGGGTGAGACGTGTCCAGTGTTTCTCACTCAGCGTTTTGACCCTTATGAGTGCACCGTTTGGGTTCTCCATGTTGCCATGCTTGTCCGAGTGAACACACTTATGAACTCAAACTAGGAAGTGTAAGTGCGGAAGAACATGAAGTGAGACACCATGTTATTGCATCTTTAAGAAAGAAGTTATAATCAATTGTTTTCTAACGTATTCAGAAAATCGCCCTTCTTTGTGGAATACGTTTAGATCTGCGTACGACCACATCGTAAACGGTGAATATGCAACTTGTGAAACGTGACCGCGCCCGGCATCAGCTTGCAAAAATAAGAGCATGTAAATTCCACCAAAACTCATTAATATGATCCTTCTGTGTGAGCCTTGTTGGTGAATATATATTTTAATAATGTAAAAAGAAGTCAATGTTATCTGTTATTATATAGTAAGTAGAGTAGAATAAACAATAACGTTATTAGTAACCACGATTGCATACGTCATACTAAAATATGGAGTATCGTGTCAATTTGTAATCGTGACTTAAACTTCTCAGATGTAGATATTTTATTAGCTCGTCTCAATAATAGGCACATTCGTGTGCAAGAGGCGCAGAGTGTCTTGGGCAGGCAGGCTACTTAAAGACATCTCGGATCCTGGATATGATCGCAAATTTGTTATTGCATAATTTTACATCAACGCTAAAACACACCTAATCATTTTGGCCTGATTTAGTTCTATGAACTAAGGATTTGTCCACAATGGAAACTTACCTGTATTTATAAATTAAGCTTCAATTCTAAGCTATTGAACTACTAATATAATTAGAATAGCGGTTAGAGTTTGGTTTAATTATTCATCCGCTTTCAGTATTAAACAGCTTCATAACAACAAACTGCATTCATTTCCGTAAGAGAAAAAAAGCGCCATCCATCTTTTTCTCAGTGGAAACGTCATGTGATCTCATGCCAATCTTAAAGCTACCGAAAGCATTCACAGCAGCCTCTATAACGAGTACCTCTAACTGATTTCCCCCTCTGGCTTTCTCTTCATTTCCGTTCTCCCATCTTCGAGTCTGACTTGGATTAATGCTTTCTTTTCTCATCTTCGCACCTACACAAATTAGGATGTGCATGAGTAAACGTCGTAATTGTATCATATACATAATAAATGTCAATCAAGGACTGGTGGGCGGGAGCGTGTTTCCGCAGCACCGAGGCTGAGTCATGAATTCCACTAAATCAGACCTCATTTGGCTGCCATGTGACAGTAATGAAGACGAGAGATGTTTGTTCGGATATTTCCAGCTCACAAATCTGTGCATGGTTTACATGACTTGAGTGACTCGACCAAAACCGCTGCCGTGTTACACTGACGAACGTAGCCTGCAGCATGCACGCAGAGTTCTGTTTGAAAAATTGCTTGTTGATTAAAAAAACATGTATAATAATAATAAAAATGACCAATTAGTTGTTTGAGTCCTTTTAATGCTCATTAAATTCAATAGGTGTGGAACAGAAACAATGTGAACTGTTCTATATCTTTTGTTATTAAAACTGTAACAGCGTAGAAGGAATCACGGTACTTTTTGAATTGGTTCTGTAATCTGTGACTTTCCCTTTGAGATTAATGAAGTGATTTATCTACATACCTCTCCATATATATTTATTTTTCAGTCGGGGAGGTTTGCCACATGGTTAGCAATAAATATCTAAATTGCCAATCTGTGCTGTTTTCTTCAGGCAACTCCTCAGCATGGTGTGTACTCTCGGGAGGAGGAGCTCCTTCGTGAGAGGAAGCGTCTCGGCGTGTTCGGCATCACGTCCTACGACTACCACGCGCAAAGCGGCCTTTTCCTCTTCCAAGCTAGTAATAGCCTATTCTATTGTCACGATGGTGGGCATAATGGCTTCATTGTGAGTTAACTTGATTTTCTTATCCCTCACAATAAATCACATAAACCATGTTTTTACAGTATAACTTTTTTTTTTTTGTGCTATCTTAAAAATTGCATCCTGTTCAGCAGGCAGCACCCATGAAGCCTGTAGAGATTAAGACTCAATGCTCAGGGATTCGCATGGACCCCAAGATCTGTCCCGGCGACCCCAGTTTCATCGCGTTCGTTAACAACAACGACCTGTGGGTGACTAGCATTGAAACCAGAGAGGAGCGAAGGCTGACCTTTTGTCATAAAGGTGAGTTAGATGTCGCACACCAGATACAGGCGTGAGCATTATGCGGATGAAGTTTCTAACGGAAATAGTTTTACTTTTGTTCGAACTGAGCGTGCTCCTCTTCCCAGTCACCATAATTACTCCATGGTGTTCATATACAGTTAATAATAAAGTCTGTTCTCGTAAATAGCTTTTATTTTCTTTCTCGTGCAGGCTTAAATAATGTAAAGGACGACCCGAAGTCAGCCGGCGTCGCGACCTTTGTGATTCAGGAGGAGTTTGATCGGTTTACCGGTTACTGGTGGTGTCCAACCGTATCTGAGGGTTAGTTTCCATAACTCGCTTTCACAAAGATTAATAAAAGTGTTCAACGAAAGTGCTCTATCGCAGTCTCTTTTTAAACATGGGAACCTGTGTTTATTAACCGTAAAGGCTTTCAGGAAGACAAGTTAGCATGCTCTGTCTACTTGCTGTAGATACAGATGGGGGTAAGATCATGCAGCTGCTGTATGAGGAGGTGGATGAGTCTGAGGTAGAGATCATTCATGTACCTTCGCCGGCACTGGAGGAGCGCAAAGCTGATGTCTATAGATACCCCCGCACTGGTAATTCCATCATTCATACACCAGAAGTTAGAGAGGAATACAGACTGTCTAACACAAGCAACACTGTATTATGTGTATTAGGTGCAATTTCTAATTATTCCAACAGCGTCACGTTTATATTTCCGCCGACAAGAAAACTTTTAAATTTGGCGAATGCCACATTTATAGCCAGTTCACATCATACAAGGTTTGTTTCTTTGGCTATTATTCAGATAATGTATTGTAATCGTGGCAGGTCCCTGATCGCTAATTTTATGATATTATTAGATTGTTTGACTGCACAAAATTAAGCGAGATAGTCTGCAGCACTACTAATGGACTTAAGGATGGGGATTGGCACACTACAACAGTCTTTTAGTTTCTCTAATAACACATTCACCTTCATTTACTGTCCTGCCTGTTTGTACAGACTTGGATTTTTAGTATCAATGTGCACTGATTTGTTTTTTTTCTCATTTTAGGGAGTAAAAACCCACAAATCAGTTTGAAGCTGATTGAGATTCGAACTGATGCAAATGGTGAGGTAAGTGTCAAGTGCCCTTATTTGTTCCACGTCAACTTAAACATGGGGTCTCATCTACCCACAGTGCACGCACACAGTTTTGCGCACTTAGATATTTCTCCATATTATCCACAACAAGCAGTACTATGAGCGAGCTACTGTTCTATTTAAAGGAAAGTTTTACTACATCACTACAGAGTCAGCCAAAAATATTGTACACACACTTCAGGAACACATGAATAAATGAATAACTGGAATCTAACGGCCACCACTTTGAGCACGTCTTGTTATTGTAGAGGCCAAAGGTAACTTATATTCATTTCGTGACGTCTGAATAAATTCAGTATTAAAATATTTATGCACATATTTTTTTGGCTGACTCTGTATGTATGTCAATTTGGTGGAGTGTGACCATGCATAACACGTGAGCGTTATCATCGTCCGTTGCGTACAGCTGCGTGTTTTTTCTTACGCGTCCTTATACAGATTTAGAACATGTTCTGCAAACACTTGATGAGAAAATTTAACTGTCTTACATTTTTTGATTTTGTTTTCCTGTTATTTTGATCGTTCTCAGATTGTGAGCGCACAAAACAAGGAGCTTGTTCTGCCTTTCAATACTCTTTTCCCCGGGGCCGAGTACATTGCACGGGCTGGCTGGACAAGAGATGGCAAATAGTATGTTGCAAACACACAGCATGTTTCGTGTACTAAGATTATAACATGGCCAGTATGGCGCGCTTTCAGTTCTCGGTTTCGACATATGAACTGAGTACTGATTTGTGTCATGGCAGCGCATGGGCAGTGTTGCTGGACCGTAGTCAGCAGAAGCTGCAACTGGTTTTACTGCCTCCTGGTCTGTTTCTGTCCGTGAGCCCGGACGAGCCGCAGTGGGAAGAGCATGTGGCAGCCATGCCTGAAGGAGTCCAGCCCTATATCATTTACGAGGAGGTGACGGACATCTGGATCAATGTAAGCACGGTTTAAGTGATATGAGTGGGGGTTTGTTTCACTAATGCTGAACATAGTTTATTCATAGTTTATTTGGAGCATCTTTATACAGTCTCTCAAAATGTGTAATCCGACATATGTGTTACTGCATAAGTTGCCCAACAGATATCACCTAAGGTTTAAAGTTGATTTCTGGATATCCAAGTTTGTTGATGTTCTCGATCTTTGGACCAGAGCTTAAAACAGATGGCACTTCTATATGCCATAAAAAGCTTTCATACTCGACTATAAAACAAGACGACTTTATTTGCACCACTCAGAACAGTCTTTTAATGAGCATGTCAGCTTCAGTGCTTTTTTCCTGATAAATTTTATTATTATTTTTTGCAGTTCTTAAAAATGTCAAACTTTGAACAGTCGTACACTACTTGGTTCTTTGATGTATTCTCGCAAGATGCGCTCTCACTTCAGCTGGTCGAATGTCATGACTCTTATTCACCACGTCTTTTCAACACGCTTAGTACTTTTTGTCTTTACAGTATAGAGTTGTAGAAGAATAATGATATATAATCCCACAGTCCTGCATCATTCTCTCATGGTTTCTTCCTTATGTCATTTTTCTCGCCACATTCGCCTCCTGCTTGCTCATTAGGGATTCATATGCTCATTGCATTTCTGTAAAGGTGCTTTGTGACCGTATCCATGGTTAAAATTGCTATACAAATAAAATCGAATTGAATATTCACTTCAGGTATTTCAGTACAGCCTGGTTAAGGATCGGTGCGTCTGTCAGGAAGGCGTCGTTGGGGTTTGTTCAGTTGATATGAGTGCTAAAGAAGTTGGCAGACATTAGTGATTCTAAGAGGACACTCTGTGAGCAACAGATGTCAAGTTTATAAGTCACGGGAAGATGCTTTGGGAAAAGAAAACGGGGAACGCTTCTTTGACGCTACACCATTGGAGTTGTATAAATCTTACTGTCTGGCTCTGTTTGTAAAACTATTTTTTTTTTTTTGTCTTTATTGAAAACAGGTCCACGATATATTCTATCCTTTCATTCAAACCAGTAATGATGAGATCAGCTTCCTGTGGGTGAATGAGTCAAAAACAGGCTTTTGCCATTTGTACAAAATAACAAGCCTTTTCCAGCCTGGGTGCCACCAGTGGAGTCGAGATTACAGTCCCTCTGAAGGTAAAATTCACAATCACAAATGCTTACATTTGCACACTGTGGTTTGTTATTTTTAACTAGCTACAACAAAATACATTTTTATTTCCCTAGATGATTTCAAATGTCAAATAAAAGAAGAGGTGACCATAACCAGCGGCGAGTGGGAGGTGCTAGCCAGACATGGGTCAAAGGTCAGATGTGTGGCCTCAAACGCTATAGCAACATTTAAACAGCTATTTGATCAATTGTTTCTCGTTCTTTAGCTTGTTCTTATGGTTTAATTTCTGTACTTTTTCTTAGATCTGGGTAAATGAAGAGACAAAGTTGGTGTACTTCCAAGGCACCAAAGACACGCCACTGGAGCATCATTTATACGTAGTAAGCTACGAATCTCCAGGAGACATTGTCAGACTGACCAAATCAGGTTTCTCACACAGCTGTTCTGTTAGCCAGGTACGTTTAACTAGAGCCTAAACATCCAGTACCACTGTGCACCAATTGAATTGTGTATTAATATTCCAGGTTTTACACCAATAAGACCACAGCATATTCAAAATGGAAACTGAATTGTTAATCGCAGGTTTTATTAATAATAATTTATATTGAACGCAGAATTTCATCTTTTGTCGCCTATAAATAAACAGCAGACCTGTCGACGTTTATGCATTTTGCGTAAATATTAAGCTGTGAAAGCACAGTTACATGCCATCATTCAACAATACACAAGAAAAACCGTATTTTCCTTCCTCCCAGTGAAAACCGTTGATAAGCCAATCAGCAGGTCACGCTAGCATTGCGTAAGCGTTTTGAACTAGCTGGTCATGATTTGAAACTTCTCAAGCCATCTAGTTTGTTTTAGCATGGTAGATGAAAGGGAATAAAACACAACAGAGCAAAAGTGTAAAAACTCTTTTCTAGAAAATGTAAAAAAAAATCTTTTTTTTTTTTTTTTTTTTTTTTTACTCCGGTTGTAATACTGTGTGGCAAAGCGAGAGCTGATATAGCGATAGTATAAACATAGCTTTAGTTCACTACAAGCCGGCGTGCCTTTGCGTATGACTTCCTGCTGTTTAACCTGAGCACAGATTCACTTTATTGATTCCGTCTATGGCATGCAAGAATTAACAAGATCAAACTGTGATGTAATGAGTGGTGAAACCTCAAGTTTAATCCGCGTTTCCATTCGCCTTCACTTACTCCTATGAGACTTTCAGAGGTTAGATGGCTAAAAAGCCGTCATAGATATGAAAAGCTCTTTCCATGTAATTAAACTTTACCATCTACCATGTTTTTATTGCAGAACTTCGACATGTTTATCAGCCACTATAGCAACGTGAGCACCCCTCCCTGTGTTCATGTCTACAAGCTGGTTGGTTCAGATGGTGACCCTTTACACAAAGAGCCCGAGTTTTGGGCCAGCATGATGGAGGCAGCAGGCATGTTGGACACGGAGGGAAGAGTAAATTTTGCTGCCATAAATTGTGGGGGGGTTTTTGTTTGGCTGTTTTATGTGAAAATCCCTTCGAGCAGCATTAACAGATCAATATTAGAGCTTTTCTTTAGTTTAGTTTTCTTCTTAATCTTTTTTTTTTTTTTTTCCCTTCCTTCCCTCAGGTTGCCCAGCGGATTACGTTCCACCCGAAATATTTAGTTTTCCTGCGAAGTCTGGTTTTGAGCTGTACGGAATGTTGTACAAACCGCACAAATTGAAGCCTGGCAAAAAACACCCTGCAATCCTGTTTGTGTACGGTGGCCCTCAGGTTGGTTTGCTGTTATGCAACTTTAAAGGTGCAGTTTGTAATTTTTTAAAAGTGTTTCTAAATCTATAAAAATAATAAAAAAAAGAAAGTTGAAGATGACTCAGGAAAAACGATTCGCAATATTTCCATGTTCTATTTATTGATTTGTGAACAGAAGCCTGAAACATATTTATTCTTCTGGCCCAGAAATGGGCTCCACTGTATTAAGTCTGCTCATTTTTTTTTTATTTTTTTTCATTGCAGTTTACCTCATTATTACCTTGGTGCCATGTTTTGGGTTTTTTTTAAGTGAGGAAAATGTTTTGCTTTTCTCAGGTGCAGTTAGTGAACAACTCCTACAAGGGGGTGAAGTATTTGCGTCTGAACACTTTAGCATCTCTAGGTTATGCGGTGATCGTCATTGATGGAAGAGGCTCGTGTCAGAGGGGGCTGAAGTTCGAAGGTGCTTTAAAAAACAAAATGGTATGTACGAATGCCTGTGATCTCTTGAAGGGTAATTTGAAGCCAAATACTCTTGTATGTGACGATAAATGTTACGGCGGTAATAATTGTATTTCCATCACTTGTTGGAACGATCACCCCATGTCGGCACAACACTGAGGGAATAAAATCTTGTGTGTTTCTTCTGCTTTCAGGGCCAGGTGGAGATCGAGGACCAAGTGGAGGGTCTTCAGTATGTAGCTGACAAGTACAAATTTATAGACTTAAGTCGCGTGGCGATCCACGGCTGGTCTTACGGAGGATTCCTGTCTCTCATGGGCCTCATTCGACGGCCCAACGTGTTCAAGGTGAGAGCCGTGTCCAGCCTACTGCAGCCCAATTCAGTCAGGGAATCGGAATTGCAATCACACACGCTAATCAGAAGTGTTGTTCGTTTAGGTGGCCATAGCTGGAGCTCCAGTAACAGTGTGGATGGCATACGACACCGGCTACACAGAGCGCTACATGGACGTACCTGAAAACAACCAGCAGGGCTATGAAGCAGGCTCTGTGGCTCTGCATGTGGACAAGCTTCCAAATGAGTGAGTTCTGATGAGAAAAGCAGCACTGCAGTCTTCATCTTTATTATACAGTTGAGAATACACCAACCAAGAAGGCTTCATCTTCCAACCTAATCTCTAAGCATCTGTAGAAAATAATTGTGACATTTTTTTCCTGTACTGAGAAAAGAACAAAAAGACTTTATAATGGATAATTCAAAACTACAACCATTAACGATAAAGGGCTTAGGAGGAGAGAGACGTAACCTAAAGACTTACCAGCTCTGTTCTTGGATTGTTCCATCTAGCTTACTAACACTGGAACAATACAGCAAAAAGCATTTTGATTCTTTTAACCTGAAGTACTTCTGTTATTATCTGTAAAGCACTTAATCACACCTCGCACTGCACCGCACTTCCTCTGATCCTCCAGCACTGCTCAATTGGTCCCACCATCTCTCAAGGTACAAGGAAGATGTGCATCTAGACTCTTCTCTGTTTTGCCATCTAGATGGTGGAATGAACTTCCCATAGATGTCCGAACATCTGAAGTACTCGGATTAGCACTTTCCGTATTCATTCTTTAAAAAAAAATCTTCTTAGTGTTTTACCAGCCAACGGAGTTTTAGACTGATGGTCTGTATTTACATGTGGAGACTTCAGAGCACTTATGTAAGTCACTCTGGATAAGGGCACCTGCCAAAGATCATAAATGTAAATCTAGCGGAAAGACAAACTGCCTGGGAGCTAAACAAAATGGGAACTTATTTTTCCCACCCATCAATTCGTTCTCCCTTAAAATATACCAACCAACCATATCTTTTCAAACTGCCACTCATGCTGTCTCACAGGACGGTGTAACACTACGAGAAAAGTGCTATCCACCCCCTTCCACATACATGACTAGCCTAGGATTGGCTAGTGTCATGTTGACACGGTAGAGAGAGTACCTATAACTACCTATGTATGTTTGTCCTCAGCTATGGCATTGTCAACACCACTCAGGAGCCCCCAATTAAATACCTGTGCTAAATAATTTTATGGAAACCCTTAAACATTGTTTTCTACTCAATCAGATTAACTGACTTATTCAACTGCCCTTCAAATATATTATTGAGTTTTGCGTCCACTGACGTTCTTTTCTCAAAACAGGAAAACGGTGAAATTCTTCTCTGAGGAATTCTGGAGCATTCCTTTACCTTGTGATTGAGGCAAAAGGATTTTCAACTGCATTACTAGTATATTATAATATATGATTGAAGTTGTATTACTGAAGTCTGTCCAGAAGCTTGAAGCCTAATTTAAAACCCATTAAATTCTGTAACTGAAAAAAGTCAGTCTTACTCCCACACCCAGGAACTTTAACAGTAACGGACGTATTTCCTTACCAGGCCGAACCGGTTACTGATCTTACATGGGTTCCTCGACGAGAACGTGCACTTTTTCCACACCAACTTCCTCGTGTCTCAGCTTATCCGTGCAGGGAAGCCATATCAGTTACAGGTTTGCTCACTTCATTTCAATTATTATTTTATGAATTGCATGTAATATCTTTTCGCAAAAGTTGAATGGTGAATCTTGCTTGACATGTTCTGAGCCTGGGTGGTAACATTAACCCTGCTTCATGTCAGGCTGTATCACATCGATCTGTTGTTGATTATTTTACCAACAGCACTCCTCCTAAGTGTTACCTTCGCACTTGTTTCAGACAATCGATTTTTTTTTTTTTTTGCTTCTCCCAAGTGATTTTATTGCTGACACTTTGTGCCAGTAGCAGTGTTCAGTATGTGAAGACCGTTGTGTCCTGAATCAAACTCGTTGTTTGATTATTTCCTTCAACATTACATCATAATTGTTGCCTTTCTCAGATCTATCCCAACGAGAGGCACAGCATCCGCTGCCCGGAGTCCGGCGAGCACTATGAGATCATGCTACTTCACTTCCTCCAGCAACATCTCTGATGAGAGCTGCGACAGTTTGCTGGGACAGTCTCCAAGCTCCGCCCACTTCCACTCAACTAATCACAGTCCACCACCTTCGAACAGCTACAAAATTACAGCTGAGGGCTGAGAGTGGAACTCTTTTTCCCTAAATTTTCACTCCTCCAATTTCCTTCTGGAAATACTGTCCCAGGAACAGATCTTTCCCAAAATTTGAGCATGTCCGCAGTTTTAGCAGGTTTGAAGACAGTGTTTGAGAGCAAAGGGTGACAACATCCCTTCAACAAATGGAACCGTGTAACTCTCGAACCTCTAAGCAGTTTTTTTTATTTTGCAATTTTGTGCCACATCTAGGTAATATATATCTTCCCTCCTTTCTGTCCTCTTCTAAAAATTGAAGAAGTTGCCAAATTTTTTTTTTTTATTTCCTTCCTAGTGGCCTAACAGACTTTTTTTCTTTTTTTTTTTTTTCCCTCCCCTCACCTATGAAGAAACTTATCTCCTGGTTAACACATCATTTTAACTTAAAGCTCTTCTGTTCTACAAATACACCTGTGGTTATGTGCTACCTGGATTATAACGTGGCTCTTGCGTAAAGACACCTCACACTACTACCTGCGATTCGTATTTTAAGTGTGTATTATTAAAGGAACATATTTTTTATGAATTCCAACTCTTTTTATAAGTGGTGTGATTATGTACAAACTCATTAAATAACAGCGTTCCAGTCGTGTTTTTATCTAGGTGGCCAATTCACCCAACACACACACACCATTTAGAGATGTGATGATGCTTGAAAACCTTTGAAAAATACAGAGAGGTAGGAGCAAAGTCGAGATTGCTGGAATGTACAGAAAACAGAAAGTCACCTTTATTTAATAAACTTTATTTTCGTGTTTTAAGGTGACTAAGTTTCCCAAAGCACTTAACGAAATATAAAAATAGCAATAATATATTACAGTAATAGGGGGCAGTGCTGGGTTAGGCACAAACCACGAACAGGAAATTAATAGTAAATAATTAGTAAAATAAAAAACAATGAGTACATTATTACATGATTAATTTGAACCTTTAATTTCTGGTTTTATAATACAGTGATACTATACTATACTATAAGTAGAAGAAACAGTGAAAAGTTACACTGAACCACTTTTTTATTATTTTTTTTTTTAAATCATGTCCCATACTCAAGCCTTTAAGATTGGGAAAACACCCTAAAGATCTGTGTTAAATTATCTTTGGTTCAATCTTTAATATAAAAAAAACATGTTCAGTATTTTTTATTCCGTGCAACGATCAAACCAGGGGTCTTTTGTAATCCCAGTCAACATTTATGACTAACAGTTGAGTAGTGTAAATATCCTGATGGTGTCTAACTGAAGTAACACTGCAGTGTAGTTAGAGTACAGTAAGCAACACTATTTCAAGCAAAGGTTACCATCTTATCTATTCCACATCTCCCAGGATTCATGTGAATATTCACCTCTAGGTGGCACAAACTAACCAAGAGGATTGATGGTTATCTCTGTTCATAGTGCAACTCCCAGATATTGTGCTTAATGCTTTGTATCAAACTTACCATGATTCCCAATCAGAAGCAAAATATTTTATGATTTGACCATCTGGGAACTAACTCTATGGTTCTTGCAATGCTCAAATGTACATTTTGAGCAGAGTGCACTTTGCATTTTCTTTGTAATTTAGCGAAACAGTCTGGTGTTAGGGTTGATGTAGGATCTGTGCTCTTTAAATAAACCTATACAGCAACAATAAAACCAGTCGTATGCAAAAGGCCATATTCACAAAGACGTCTTAAATACTGTACGAAAACTTTAGCTATTTGTAACCTGTTTTTCTTCGTAATTCCTTTCTTCACAAAGTTACGTATGAGTCTAAAGCATGCTACTAATGCTTTAGTACTACTAATACTACTAATCTTCTGGACAAAAAGTAAAACTCTTACCAGGCCAGGTATGTTTTCCAAGGCGGCTTTTTTTAACCTGCTCGCATAGATTAGGTTTCCTAAAAAATATAAACTGACTGCACCTTTTACTTTAAGTCTAAAAATATACTTTGCATTATAAATCACCATTTATGAAAACAATGTCTTTTTTTTTATAATAGATACCATTCAATTGTAAATAAAACGTTTGTAAGTTTGGTGTGGTCCAGCAAATTTCTGCTCACCAAAAGGAAACATTGCACCAGTTCAAGCAAGTTCACAGATGTCACTTTCAGCTTAGTCAGTGCCGTGTTGCTGGTTAGGTTTCAATGGAACTAATAAACCATAAGCAGAACACCGAGTTAGCCAAATGAACACCATGTGATCCCCACTCCCAGATTTAAAGCTACAGTCTGTTGTGTTCTCTAAATGAACAACCGCCATGCTCGGTCTGAACAACTCGAAGCTCACCTTGGCCTGTGTGCATCAATCCACTGTGAGATAGTCTTTAGTCAGCATCTTTAAAAAGCGCTACAAGGCTCTTGATTGTCCTCTTTGCACGAGATGAAAATCCACAGATGGTCTTTCATACCCAATAATACAAAACAATAATAACTGTAATATAATGCATTAAATGACATAACACTGTAAATGGAATATCTGCAACAAACATCATTACATATAAACCTGTAATGTGAATGATGTTAGTTTTTCAGTAAAGGGAGTTAAGGCTGCGAATATTAACGTCTTGCCAGCTTTAGAGCTAGGAGCCCATCACTCGGAGGGCCATGTCTTGCTAGGACTGGATGGACTCCTGGGGTTTGCTCTGGGGGCCACCTACAACATAAAAACAAAATATATAACTAATTGAGTTCCACGGTACAAGAACCTAATAACTCGGAATGGAATACCAAGCAGTATTTTGAGGTGGTCTTTGCATGATGGTGTCTGACTGAGCAGCTGTACTTTGTATATTTGCATAGTGCCTTGGGTCTGGTTTTGCAACATGAAAATTTTGCATTTGGAAGTTCCAAAAGGTCAGCCAAGCTTGGGTCTGATTTACGATGACAGATTTAAGTTAATTAATTAAAGCATAGTTTATCTACACTTACTGAACAGCATATTAACCAGGCTAATATACCACACAATCATTATTCAGTAATTCATAATACTTTTTTTTATAACTGTTATTATACGGGAAGCAATAACAGGAAGGTTTACGGACGTTCCACAACATCTATAAATGGTTAAAAAGTATAACGTGTCACACTGTCCATAATTAAAAACTGTAATCAGTGGCAAAGTGTTGAAGTGTATGAGGAGTAAAAAAAACTTGCAAAAATAATCAACTTCACAGTGGCAAAAGTAACACCACTTTCTGTCAGACCACCCCATCGTGGATTATTTTCCTATAACAGCATGTCTCAAAATGCTTCATTCCTTACCTATTGCATGGATAATTTTGAGCGTCCAATGCACAATTATGAAATTTGAGACATGACTAAGATTTGATTATGTGCTGGTCTTCTATGAGATATTTAGTGATGGGCTACTTACATCAGGCTGAGCTTTAGAGTAGTTCATGTGGGCGTAAAGTAGCACTGCAATGTCATTGTGGGACGCCTCCAGGGCAATGGACAGGGCATTGCTGCCATCCTAAAATAAACAAGCAAGAATGTTTTCATTCAACCAAGTTTCTAAACATAAATCAAACTAATAATTACTAAACAGATTCTACACTACGCTGCTCATGAACTCAAGCTTCAAAACAGTCATGTCTTATATACAGCAAGTTGGCAGCCGGTGTGCTTACGTTGTCTACAATGGCAATGTCGCAGCCAGGCTGCTCAAGTAGAAGAGAGACGATCTCGGCACGCCCGTGCTCGCTGGCACACATGAGGGCTGTGGAGCCCTCGTCATCCTGGATGTTCACGTTGGCACCGCACTCAAGTAGTGCTCGCACCATCTCCTGCCTTCCGTGGCTCACTGCCAACATCAGCGCTGTCTGACCAGCCTAGACAAAGCCAAGCCACAAAGATGCAGCATATACTTTACTCAAATAAACATGATGTAGCTCGTGTTGACGATAACAAGTGGTTATGTTTTGACTTACAATGATCTTATTTGGATAGTGATAATAGGTTGCAAGCAACAATAACAGACAGATTTCATTCAAAACTGAGTAAAGACTCACCTGGCTTGCCTTGGCATTGACATTGCCCAGACTGAATAGCTTCTTGACTACCAACAAGTCTTCCTCTTCTTTCACTGCTGATAATGCTGCCAGCATCACAGCAGTATATCCTGCCTTGTTTTGCTTATCCACATTGCACACACCTACACAACACACATCGCATTAAAAAAAAAAAAACTTCCACTTGACCAATCTAGAAATATGCTCTTAGGGCTATGTTAATAACTTAGAAACACAATAACCTGTGTCAAGTAGGAGTCCAACTATAGTGAAGTTGGAATGGGAGACACTGTAATGCAAAGCAGTGTTGCCATTGCCGTCTGTCATGTTGACTATGTGTCGCACCAGAGCAGGGGAAAGCTCAGATAAAGCCATCAGGTAGTTGGAAACTCGGGACGGCTGTGCCGTTTTAGCACTGGACACTCTGAACCATTCCAGTTGCACAGTGTGGGTGCTGGAGAGCTGCAGCAGTTACATGTCTTTAATGGCTTGACATTTGAAATAGGAAAATGGAATTTCACTGTAACTGAATATACAGTAGACCTACCAGTTCTTTACTCTTTGTAGTTTTGGCACCATCATTAAGGTGGTTCTTTAAAATGAGGCAAGCCTCACGCATTTTTGAACTCAGTTCAAACCTGCAAGAAAGCGTCTGGCATGTTTAAAATGAAGATAACAAGGTAAAAAAATTTCAAAGTTCACTTGTCTTCTATGGATTACAGAGTAAAACAGAACAGCACAAGTGGGTGCTTATCAAGCTCCACAGGCCTGAACAGATAGCTTTCATTTCTGCCACACATTAGTCACAAGAACAGCATGGTGCTCCAATGGCAATATTTTTAGATCACGCCTCATGATTCCATTTATAAATTGTAAAAGGTGCACACAAATAGTTATTTATAACTAAAATATTTATAATAGTTATTTATAACAGTGTGCTTCATAAATCTGAGTGTGGCTTAGATGATTGATTCAAACATAAGTGGTATGTCTCAGGTCAGGCTTTGTTTTCTTCTTATTTTCATTTGACAAAAATGATGTAACTTTTGACCAATGTATTCAAATTACAGGGCATTTTTCCTGTATGATTTTTACTGTGTGTTATATAGCAAAGAGGAATTATGTACACCGTGGCATGAGCAAAATGGGGGGAAAAAACTAAAAGACTTCCCAATGTGTTAAACAAGATAACACCCAAATTGTGAAAAATGGGAGGGTTGGATTATTTCTTATTTCTCATGTTTATATGATACATTCTTAAGCAAAATTATTATCTATAGTAACATACTTTTCCTTTAGCACTTCAGCCTGGTCCTTAGCGCAATCTGTGACGGCCGTTATGTTTTCATCACTATCACTGTCGTCCAAATTAATGTTCCTTTCTTCATCAGAAGTATCCTCTAAAGCTGCGGCCTCGTCCTCGCTGCTGTCTGAGCACTCGCCAGCTGCACCATCAGAGGAGCTTCCTTCATCTTCCTCCTCTTCACTAGACGTTGAATCATAACTGAACCAAATCACAAATTATGCAAGTACTTAAAAAAAATAATAAAATGCATTTTCAGTACTGTGAACATCTTTATGCTTACAGTGTCAAGTAGCAGACTAACAGAACATAACCACTCACCCTCCATTAAGAATCCCTACAAATTTTAAACTTTTCTTGCCACCGCTGCAAGCAGCACTTGAGCCACTTCCATCCTTTCTCTTCATGATGGATTTCAGGGGACCTGTTGCTGTCATTGAAAACATTCAGTTCAAGTCACACTTCTACTACAGCCTTATAAGTTAACCAGTTCTCTGATGATGAACCACTTGACACAAGATGCTTTCTTTTTACTCACCATCAGCAGAGGTAGACTGTTCCTGATCATCTTTTTTGTCGGCGCTAAAAAGATCTTCCCACTGAATACCTGTGTTGACATGGATTACAGCCATCTTTTTGTTTGCTGGTTCCACAAAGTCTGTTTGAATGCTTTGATCACTTTTCATTGCTGGAAGGTCTGCAGCGGAAACCCCGACTCCTACAGAGGTTTTGGAACAAAGCTCAGTTTCCACTAGCACATCAGCTGTCTCTGGTTTGACAAGTATCTCTCGTTCTAACAGGATCTTTGGCATTCTTGCCATCTCCAGAGCCCTTAACTCCTCAAGGTCCTGATTGGCCTGGGTTAATCTTCTCTCAAGGAGATGGACTGACTCTTGCTGACACTTAATGGTCTCCTGCAAATTGTCTATTTCTTGTTCAGTCTCGCTTGACAGCCCAAGTAATGATTCCATTACCCAGACCGCCACTTCCTTTGTTGGGACTTCAGCCTGAACTTCTTCATCACAGATGGCCATTGGTTCAGTTTCCATGCCTCTGTGACAGACATCAACAGCAGCTTCTACAGCTGCATCTTTTGCATCCTGAACCAGCACAATTTTAAGGGGAACATCACTACCTACAGCTATGGATTTTTTCTCTATTACCAGAACAGGAGGTTCTTTTTCTTTTTCATCAGACCTCTTCTCTTGACGTACATTGCTGGGATCTAACGATGATGATAAGGGTGCAAGTTCTTTTACATTGACCAGAGCACAAAGTTCTTCTGTTTTCTTCTGAAGGGCCACAAGCAGTCTATCCTTTTCATCACGCAGCACGGACACTTCTCTTTCAAGTGCTGGTACTGCTTTTACTTTTTCTTCCATCTCCCGGAGTTGTCTAAGGGCTAAGGCCATCTGTTCTCTTACTGTCTGAAGCTGCCCTGGGGGAAATGAAGATGTTCCGGAGGTGGAGGCTGGGGTGCTCCTCCCAGAATTCTGAGGACTAAATCTGGTCCAGCCACCAGTAGAGGGATTCTGCACACCTGATGACATCTGTAGTAGGTGACCATCTGTACCCATCTGGGAAGGCACTGAAGAGCTGCTATTTGAGCCACAATCTTTGATACTCTCCTTAGGAAGGTCTGAAAGAGGAGAACCTAAGCCATTCGGGTACAGACTCTGCTCCTGCTGTAGGCGACGGCTTGTCTCTAGTAACGTTCTCTCTACCCTGGGGTTACGTGGTGGTGGGGGAGGTGGCATTTTTGAACAAGATGATAGTGTGGGACTGATCACCAAGGATGGTGAAAGTGGCTGTGACCTGCTGGCTGATGTAACATGGCTTCGAGGAAATGGTGGGGGTAGAGACCGACCATCTTCACTAGTTGTTGATGCCAGTGATTCAGTAGAAGTCCAGCCACTGGTGCGACCCCCTACACTCCTCTGAGAGACTCTGTCACTACGTGATCCTCTCCGAGGGCTCATGTTTGCTCGGCGGAAAGTCTGACCACTCTCTATCTCGTCCACATATTTAAGGAAATCAAGGTCAAGCTGGAATCCATATGGAGTCTGCACAGAATAGGATGCACCGTGGTCCATTTCGTCTTGAGTGGTACAGTGAAAAGGGGAACCCAGATCTGCAGGAAAATCATGTTTGTTATTATTTTGTGATGGGTATTTATTGATTTTATATCATTTTACACTTTGAAAATTTGTGACCTCTCTGAACTGTTCAACACAAGAGCATGGTATCAAGCAGGAGTCAACAAGTTAACCCTCATTTTACTCATTCATATCTGAAATGAAGGCTGAAAAGCCAGAACAATATGAAACATCATAATCAAACAACAGCATCCTGCTGAGCCTGTGTGTGTGTGTGTGTGTGTGTGTGTGTGTGTGTGTGTGTGTGTGTGTGTGTGTGTGTGTGTGTGTGTG